>JAYMFT010213483.1:0-11473 GCA_038088735.1 Panulirus argus
CGTACACAACAGCAGCAATGGACGCTTTACCGGTGTCTGCAACATCAGCCAGGCATTTTGAGTGGACAAAGGCGCTTCCTTTACAACTGATAGAACGGTATAGGGACCGGACTTGTCTATACCGGGTAAAAAGTGACATTTATAAAAATCGAAATGAAAAGTGCAAAGCGTATGCGTAACTTCTTGATTATGTAAAAAATGTTAATCCACTGTGCTCACTAGAAATATTAAAGAAGAGAATAAACACGGTACGCAGTCAGTACAGGAAAGAACTGAAACTTATTAATGCATCAGAAAAGTCAGGAGCTGGTACAGACGAGGTATGTGTGCCAAAACTATGTTGTCTCTTCCACTGACCGGATTTGGTGAGCAGGTTCCATGTAAACACGCTCTCGGCTCAACAGACGTGAGCACAACGCTTCGATACCATACCTCGACACTGATCCGAAGCGTTCGCCAAAACCATACTTGCCTACGTATCGTGTATAAGAGCCCTTAGCGGCGGAAAGAATTTGGTCAGCTTTTGTTGCATAGTTCATCTCTCTCTCTCTCTCTCTCACACGCTATGACTGCTCGCTAGTATCCATGGCAAATTTTCATGTTTAGGAAGGTTGGTAGTTCCTGTGTCTTATTGCCTGAATACAAATTGAAGGAATTGAGGAAAACTTACCAAGACTAAAAAATGTAATAATTTAGAAGGAACTGACTTAGTTGATTTATCAGTATGTTAGAAATTGGTAGGAAGCAGAAGGAGTATACTAGGGCTCTGTTAAGGTAGAGGAGCTTACATTGTTTTGCCCAGCGAAATAGAAAAAAGAAAATATCCCCCAAAGGTATGAGTACGGAGCAGGGCCTTAAAGATAACAATGGACAGATGACATGAAAAAAAAAAAAACACTTCCAGTTGAACACAGGATTGATAGTTACGCAAGGGTTCTAAAGACACAGTAACCGTAGCGTAAACCAGGCATCTCTGTCTCAGTTGATGATAAAGGTGGATAATGTAGATTATGTGTACTGGTGTCACTAATACAACTCAATGGAATATGACGAGTCCAAACAGTATGGACTTATTACTTGCCTTGCGATGCTCTGTGGCAAAGAGGTCGACCACAGTTATTCCCAGGGTTCGACTCCCCACTAATGAATGCTGATGCGCCGGCGCCAGGGTTCCGAAACCCACATCCCCCCCCGACCCCCGTTAGTAATGAATGTTGATGCTCTGCGGCCAGCTTCCAACCCCAGAGTAATGAGTTCTGATGCTCCGGAGCTAAGGTTTCCGACCCCCTGGTAATGACTTCTGGTGCTCTGGGGCCAGGGTTCGACCCCACGACACCTGGAGGGGGGGCAGAGGAACCACGCTCTTCAAGCCATTCATCCCGTCCTTCCCTAACGGTAGCGAGAACTCGGACTAATCTGTTTTGACCACATAATACGTAAAAAAGTTATACATTTTCTTTACGTCTGTGTATCGCAGAGGAACACCACAAAATCCCCCCGGGTTCTGAGAACCGTTTTCAGTGTTATTGAGACGGCGATTCTTGTTATAACGTTCTCAGTAGCCTGGTTGGCCGCCCGTAATGGATTACTACCTAGGGAAGGATTGAAGTCTCTTTCCATTGTCGCCGGGGAAGAACGGTTTTGCTCGACTCTTGACCGAAGCTTCAGCAGCAGCAAGCAGCAGCAGGAACAGCAGTCAAGGGTTGTTGGCCTTCCTCAAGGGTTCTGGTGATGGTGCCAAATGTTGCAGTTGAATAACATGTGTCTGTGTGCGTCCGCTACTCCGAGCAGATGACGAGGACCTGGAGAGTTTATCTTCTTTTTCCACGTGCTACACAATCATGCTTTCGGTCGACAGCTGCCGAAGACACGGGGGAGGAAATGTGAAGTCAGTGAAACGTCGTTCGGCTTTGAATTAAAAACAAGAAACAAAAATCCATGGACGTAAGCTTTTTTTTTTTTTTTTTGGTACGTTCGTGATTGAAAGATAAGAAAAATTCTCTGACGAAATGACGAAAGTTCTCGTTTTGTTCTAGTACGCATGTGAAAAGTATATATTTTTTTTCTTTTTAAAGACATGGAACGATTTTCTCTCCACGTTTGTGATGAGATTGGATTATTTACATGTATCGCATCGATGAGGGATGGAATCCCACAGGAACCTGTCAGGTGTGAGGAAACGCCAACGGATTCGAAGAAGAGATTGTATAGCAAAAGAGAACATGATAGATTCAGTCTCTCTCTCTCTCTCTCTCTCTCTCTCTCTCTCTCTCTCTCTCTTTCTCTCTCTCTCTCTCTCTCTCTCAAGTTGACGAATTCCTCAACTCCTCAGTGTTGGAGATGAGCATTTTATTTTTTTCCTTTTATTATTACCTTCTCAGAGATGAAGAGTTGGACAGTTTTCCCAGACGCTGATTCAAAAGCAAGCGCTTGAGGACTTGCGACCGGCAGATCGGAGTACCTGCGCTGACTCGTGTCCGGGTTCGTGATCCGCGGGACGGTTGGATATCTTGGGTGCCGGCCGAGGTAAAAACTAATACGTGCTGTGTTTACTTACGCATCTGGGACTCTCGCAGTGCTTGTTGGTTATCATGGTAATATCCTGGTTATCTTGGGTTATTACTTTTAATCGTCTTTTTTCTTCTAAGATAATCTTGGGTTATCTTGGTAGCCTGATACCCTTGGGTAATTTTATGAACCTAATAATCATGAGTTATCGAAGTCGCTTCCTTATGATCCTCGGTTATGTTAATTACATCCTGTTAATTAAGGTTAGTTTTTTGTTAATCATGTTTTTTTTTTTATCTTTGTTGCATCTTAATAATGTTTTGAATTATCAGATGGTTTTGGATGTTAGTTGCTTCCCGATAATCCCTTAGTTATTTTGGTCGCTTGTCGATAATTCCTGTGGTTGGTCGCATCTCGATAATTCTCGAATGTTATTTATTTTACCCAAGTTATGTATCAGGTTATCCAAGTTCCACAATTGATCTTTGTATTGGCTTTAATTCATAAAGTCGAATCATTAAGCAAATACCCTTCTCTGGTTGATTACGCGAGAAGCGAATGTGGTTTTGCAACAGCTCCGTTTTGAGTGAGGCCTGGGGAAACGGAGGCCCAGGCTTGTACCATTCACGACAGTGAAAGGAAATAACTTGATGTTTTTGATTCAGTACTCTTCAGGTAAGTTGGTCATATATAGAGTTGAGGCCGGAGGCCAACTACTGCAGGATACCATGACGTTGTGAGGTAAAGGAGCTTAAACGAGGTATGAGACAGCAGTCTCCCATTTTAAAGCCAGCGTCATGAACATTATCTGCCTCTCCCATGGAGCTCCTTGCCTCATGGGAGAGGCTGACAAATTTGTGGTCGCATACCCACCAATCATGAGCCATGCTGGAGGTGGGGGGGGGGGGGGGTTGGCATACCCACCAAATCACCAGCTACGGTTAGATAACTTGATTATGGGAGGTGATTGGGTCTTTGTATTTAGCGAACGAATGAATCGATTATATAACTCGCGTATCTCCTTTTTTTTTTTGTGTGTGTGTAACTTTGTTGACTAGTATTGTCAGACTGCCCCTTTACCGGTTGTATTTATTCTTGGATTAAAAGTCGTATACAATTGAATGAATTTGTGGACGGAGACAGTATGCGCAGATTACCGTGAACACAAAGTGGCTTGAATCATTTGTGAAGAATTCTTTCATACTAAAGTCAGTCTATAATCACTCCCCTCAAGAAGACTACTGCGCCTTATATTTCCAGAAGTAGAATGCAAGTGTGTGGAGGGAGGGAGGGCATCGGGAGTGAGTGTGTGTGTGTGGGTGGCTGCAGAGGAAAGGACACCCCGGTAATTGCTCAAGGTCGGGTCAGTATACTCCGGATCACGTAAGCTGTTCAGCAGAGCCCCCGGGTCCGCCGGCTCCATCCTGTTGCTGCCGTCGCTCGAGACGAACTCTCTGGGCCGACCGAGTTCCCTCACGTACACTCTCGAGCCTGAAACAGTTCGAGAAGACACAGCCTGTTTGTGGCAGTGTAAGATACAAGCACAATGTACTTATATTGAAAGTCATGTAAGCCTTTTAATCAACGTGTCGTCTCACAGCGACGTGTGAGATCTCGCCTACCTCAATAGGAGGGTTTAACTACGCACGTAGGAGCTTGTTACTGTCAGCCACCAAGAGGCGTCCTACCCCCGTGTTGGGATGAGGGGGCTCGGTGGCAAGCGACGCCCTCCAGCCATCACGCTCGTGAAGGGGCTGCCTCCGGGTGGTAAATTTGGTGAGGGCATGACACCCAGAGGTCCCGCAAGGCGGGTCGTGAGATCCCCATCTTTGTTTGGAAGATTATCTGGATGAGTCGCACCTTGGGAACACTAGGTGGTTGGGGGCTTCAGAAGTGGCAGACTCTTCCTCGAGTTCTTCAAAAGTTTTGGTTTGTCTTCTGCACAAATGTTTTAATTCTGAATGAAACTATTTCGTCAGTGATGATTCTTGCCATTGTCGCCCACGGATATCCAAGGATGTTCTTAACTACTGCTGAGGTGGTCACATTGAAACGCCACATGCAGTAAATATGATTTATGAGGGATTAGTACAGTGAGTGGTCCAGCCAAAGAGGATGAGCAGCATCGCACACGTTAAACATCTGCCTTAACTTTTAGTCGTGTGAGGATTAAACCCATTAAGGCTCGGTGAGAGGTGTTCCTGACTCTGTATCAGCCAGCTGTACAGTGTTATGGAATTTTGTATATTTTGTTAGTGCTATTTTGTATGGTTTTGTTCTGAAGCTGAGAATCTTGAACTAACAGTGAGATAAGTACGAGGGACTAATCGTGTGGTGTCTCACATGTATTGAGTCCTAGTAAAGGTATTTTTGGCAGGTTGGTGTTGTGGCTTTATGATAAAGTACCCATATACCAGGTAGTTAGTGACTGTGGCTCCATAGTAAAAAGCTTTCTTTTGTGTTGAGTAAGGCCATTGATGTGCCTCATCCGTGTGTGTGTGTGTACATGTTTGCCTCACTTGAAGGGTCGAGTGATGTAAGGTCCATCATTGTGTGGATGGCTCGTGTAGAGCTTACTGTGTATGCATGTGTGTGTGTGTGTGTGTGTGTGTGTATGAGGTGGGGCGAGCGACGCCGTGCGTGTCCGCGATCGTGGTTCTTCGACAATGAACCGGGTTCTGGCCGCCGGCCCACCATTGTGATGGCTCCAGATCCCTGACTGGTTGCGAGCCAGCGCTGCAAGGGTGGGCTTCTGTGTACTGAGGGAGGAAGACCCGAGCCTCAAACACACTGGTGGATGGAGGAAGTGGTACTCAAAGGGGGTGGGGGGTGTACTCTTGATTGCATGCCATTTTATATGTGCCTCAGGGCAGGCCGGGTACTGGTGAAGAAATGAGTTTCAGGAAGCAGTTGAATGATGACTATCACGAAGGGTAAATGGATCGGCTGAAATGAGAGTCCTTCTTCAAACGTGATCCACCAGTCACTGATGTATGCTCTCAGATGACTGGTTATATCAGCTGTAGGTTATTGTGGGGCCCAAGCCTGCGTAGCAGTCTCCTCCCTCCCTCCCCACCCTCCCTGCTCCCTCCCTCCTTACCCCTCCCGTCCATATGTTAGTATGTCTCCCCCCCCCCCTCAGACCCTCCTCTGCCCCGCCCGTGACTCAGCAGCGGCCTTCAGGTGTGGGAGCTGGTCTCCCAAATGCCTGCATTATGTCGCTCTTCTTTGCTCTTCCCTCGAGAAATAGGAACAGGGATGAGCTTGGGGCACATTAGTGCCAAACGACAGTAGTCCTCAAGGCGACTTTTAGGAGCCAGACTTTGGTTCTTGGTGCAGGTGTGTGTGTGTGTGTGTGCAAGCAGGTGTGTTGTTTAATCCAGATTATCTCTTGCCCGGCAGGATGTTGACCTGGTGAGAAACAACTTGCATCAAACCATATTTTTAAAACTATTTTTGTTCGTTGTGTGGCTGCTTACTGTTGAGGTTGAGGGCCCTTGTGTGTGTGTGTGTATTTCGTTGATGCGACGTTCTTCTGGTGTGGCACGGAAGGTACCCTTTAGATAGGTGAATATCTACGGGCGTATGTGTGTCTGTGTGTGTTTGTGTAGATACGTATACCGTCGGACTGTCATCCGTAAAACAAACCCGTGACCAGTCCTGGTAGTACAGCAGTGTGGCTGCCAGTTGGTTCTGAGGTGACTGTGTAGCAGGAAGAGCCGCGGTCTCGAGAGAGATAAATGGTACTTGCGAGTCCGCGACAAGAACAGCGAGAAAACGGCACCGCTCATTCGAACGCGACCTTTGATCTTAGTTCTGGGGTTGTCTCCTGCTGGGGAGATGGCATTTCCTTCCACGCCCTCCCTCCTCCGGTACCGCAGCTTCCATTTCAGTTTACTTTCCCCTCCCGAGCCCACACCTGTCTGTCTCCCTTGAAGCTCATGCCTCCATGTCCATTGCTACAACCATTTACTCTTTTTTCTTTGACGTTAAACTCCCGTCTTTCGTCTCCAGGTCCACCTTAGCACCCGACTCCACACGATCCACCTCCACCTGCACATATAGCCAGCCTCCACCTCGCCAGCATTTTCATCTCTCTTTCCCCATAAACATTCTTTACCTCGACGTCATCCATTGCTATGCTCCATTCCCTGTTCCCCTCATCTTCGCTCTTCTCTCCTGGTGTAGTACATGCTAGCCTACCCCCCGTCGGTGAAGAGATTGAGTCACACATTTGCCATCTGTTGAAGCCACAAACACAATTGTTGTGGCACACGTTGTTGCGTGGAACGCTCTTTCTGACGTGGTGATGGTTTACTTTCCTCATAACCTCATGAGCACGACCCAGCGACCCATCATGAGTACGACGTTTACGAATCCACAGGTGTGATAACGTGACCTTTTCAGGTCATTTCAGAGTCCAGAGTATCGTATTCAAGGTGTCGCACCTTCGTACTCAAGGGTTCTTACCGGCAGGGAGGTTATGAGCCAACGACATACCACTGCTCCTGGGGGCGTTCACAGTCCACTCGTCACGTGAAGTTAACGCTGAAGTATTTGAAGCCTCTCATTCAACCTGGGGACGACTGGTGTTTGCCACAGGTACTAAGTACAGAGTACTGCCCGTCCGTCTCATTCGTTGTTGCTTGTTGTTACGATCATAGTGAACCAGTAGTCATTAGCATTCTGCTTTTACCCCCTTGTATACAAAAAGAAAAATAGTTATCGTATTTCTTGTATGAAGTGCAAATTAAAGACATTATCTTCAACTTGATGGAGTTCGAAGAGCTCCAGACTTGCCTGATGCCTCGCGGCGATGAATCGTATCACCGGGTGCGTGGTGGAAATGGGTAGATAGAACAAGACAGATCACCGGGTACTCTTCATAGGGACGTTCAGATTGCCTCTCCCGATCCACAAGACGTGACTTGATTGCCAGTACCTCCCGGCGACCCTCCGGCGTAGCTACTTGAAGAACAAAGCTTCTCTGAGTAGTACCTTGGGAGGAGGAGGGGGGGGGGAAGGGAGAGGTCGTCTGGCTGGTTCTTTACCCCTCTCCCAGCCCCTCTTCCCAGCCTGCGTTTGGCGCTCATAGCATCTGAGAAGAAAAGGATGTGGGTTTGCGATAAGATTGGATCGTTTTAGTTGGCTGAGTCGACCTTTCGCTCGACCCTTTATAACCAGGAATAAAAGAAAAATGTTAGTGCATATATATATATATATATATATATATATATATATATATTAATTTTTTTTTTTCCATAATTGGTCGCCGTTTCCGGCGTTAGCGTGGTAGCGTCGGTAACAGGGAGACGGAGCCTTCTCTTTTCTGAGAAAAAGGGATGACTGTATTTTTCTAATGGGTGATTAACAAGAATTGTCCCCAAGGGGCACAGCGTTTTGAAACTACTTCCTTTCCAACCATAGAGTGGTGGGTAGCTTCTGGACGGAATGTCACTGACCTTCGAGGAAGCCTTGTACTGACAGAGAGAGAGGGAGAGGGAAAGAGAGAGCAGTTATGCCGGGAAACGAGCCAGTTGTCATGCATGAGTGGGGAAGAGTTGTTTTTACGAAGGAAAAAAAAAACCTGTCATTGGTTGGTTTAACTGTGAAGAGAAATAAACAAAAGAAAAAATAATATCCAAAACTAAACCTTCTCTGTTTTGTCGTCGTCGAGTTCGGCGCTGTTGTTTGTCGCTCTGGTGTATATGCCCCACCGCAGGAAACAGGTGCATAGCAGACCGCCGCGGACGAGACGAACGTCAGGTGTTGCAACACACCACCTGGGAGGACGCCACCGGGGCCTTCGCTCCAGCCAGTCCGCTGGCGGTGGCTGGGAATTGATGTGATTATTGCAGTAATCACCGCTGTTGATCGCCGGCATCATCACACACCCCGCTCCCCCTCCTCCTCCCCCCCCCCCTCCCAACATCCTCCTAGGCTCTGGGGCTCTTAAATCACGACGGTACGACCCGATCAGCACGACGCGACGATGCGATCCCTAGAGGACGATGGTACGGCTCTTGAGCGCGACGGTACGACCCCGTGAGCACGATGGTACGACCCGATCAGCACGACGGTACGACCTCTGAGTACGATCGGTACGGCACTTGTCCACGACGATACGACCCCGTGAGCACGATGGTACGACCTTTGAGCACGACGGTACGACCCTTCAAGCACGACGGCACGGTCTTTCACCGTATTAAACTCAGAGAATTGGGCAAAGGCCACGCCATCTTGCTCAAGGGTCGTACCGTCGTGCTCTGTGGTCGTACCGAGGTGCCCGGTGAGGGTAGGTGGGGTCATTAATTACATGTTGTTATCCCAAGTAACTTTCGCTGATGTAATTGCCTTGGTTTATTTTATTGCTCCTGTGGGCCAAAGTGCTCGTAACAACAAGGAAGTTTTGTCTTTGTTACGATCTGAGTGGATTGTCTGTCTGCAGACTTGTTCATGTGTTTGTAATGTTATTCGTAAGAAAGAATAATGTTTTTATACTGTGTGTGTGTGTGTGTGTTCGGATTTGTATGATGTTGTCTCTCTCGCTTTCTGTTTCATTTCGCTTTTATTTCACAACATTGCCACCACCACCCCCGGCAAACCCAACCTCCAACCATCACCACAACACATATAAGTGTCATTACTTCACACACACACACACACACACACACACACACGCGCGCGCGCGCGGAGTTGAAGAAGGTGCAGAAGCGAAGATATATAACGGGGCGGCCCCGACAGCCGCGTTTCTTATGTGCTGTGTCGCCAGCTGCTGACGGGGATGTGTGTGTGTGTGTGTGTGTGTGTGTGTGTGTGTGTAATTGATGAGAATACAAATAAGATAATTCCCTAGTGATGCATAATATCACGAACCCAAATTCTCTTAGCAGCCACAAAAAAGGAGAGCGAGAGAGAGAGAGAGAGAGAGAGAGAGTGATTGCGTAAGAAGTTCAGAGAAGTTCAGAGTATGGGAGAGAGAGAGAGAGAGAGATGCGTCCCAGGTGTGTGAGCGGTAAGCGTCGACCGCGTCTCTCGCGCGGCCCCTGGGAACGAACGCTGGCGGGCCCAAGACCTCACCCTGTACACGCCATGGCAGTGGCTCTTCGTCGTCTCGTGCTGCTCATCACGTCGTCTTGGTGGACCTCATCACCCGAGGTGTCAGGAGGAGGGTGGTGGCGGGCGACGAAGGGGGCGCCCCGGATCTAATGCGTCCTTAATTTCATACCCTCATTATCTCCGTAATGACAGCCAGTCTCTCGTAGACACTCTGTATCCGTTATAAGTAAGGGGGGCCTGCTGCCTGGGGCTTAGCCACCCCCTCCCACCTTGCACGACGGTACGACCTTTGAGCAAGACGGTACACCGATCCGTGAGCACGACGGTACCCCGATCCGTGAGCAGGGAAGTTCCGCCCGTAAACTATGACTGCCTTTTCTTTAACTTGACTCTCAGGGATCTGATCAAAGGGCAACGCCTTCACGCCCGAGGGTCGTATCGTCGCACTTGCCGAAGGGTCGTACCGTCGTCTTGATCAAGGGATTGATAAATGTGTTCGTCAAATTCGTCATATACAGTTGACTTCCATGAATCTCTCTCTCTCTCTCTCTCTCTCTCTCTCTCTCTCTCTGTGTAAGGCATAAGGCCTACAGGTGATTTTATATTTTTTTTTTTATAAAGGTGGTACTGAAAACTACTTTTCGAAGAGAGATAAAGAGATGATCTTGAATATTGAAGAGGTGAGGGTTAGCACTAGTGTCTTAGTCGTTGTTAAATAGATAAGGTTTCTTATATTTACAATATATGCAAAGTCATATTGAAGTCATATTAGAAATACATAAGCAGCTCATACTTGATATTGGGAAGTGTCACCATGGTTGTATAACATATACGTCAGAAGTATGACCGTAGTTGTGTAACACACTTTATGTAACCACAATTCATACTTAAAGAAGTAAGGTGCGTATTACCTATCCTGTCGGACATACCCAAAACACAGAATTGTGCGGATTATATATAAACCAACCATAATACATTTTCGTTTCAGATTATACTGAGAGCATCCAAAATACAATATCACTCAGACTGTATCTAGAGCTCCCAAAATACAATGTCATTCAGATTTTAGATTGTATCCAGAGCTTTAGGTATAAAATACCTTATACAAAAAGGTACCCACGCTTGCCTCGATCTTCATCCTTACTTATGCTATTGGCGAGGAGGAGGAGGAGGAGGAGGAGGCGAGACAGACAACACTTGAATTAGTCTGAAGATCGTATCTGTCTCATGAAGATAAACCCCGCCCGCCAAATATGGGCCGACGGTAGCGGTACAGTGTTCCAGGGATTTGACTTCTGCCGCTCTAACCGTGGGAATGGCCGTCTCTCAAAGCAGAACCGCACGAGATAGAGTCAGACCAAAGGATGTTACGTGAGACAGAGACGAACCAAACGGTTGTACTTGAGACAGAAACGAACCAGACGGTTGTATTTGAGACAGAAACGAACCAAACGGTTGTACTTGAGACAGAAACGAACCAGACGGTTGTGTTTGAGACAGAAACGAACCAAACGGTTTTGCTTGAGACAGAAACGAACCTGACGGTTGTGTTTGAGACAGACACGAACCAGATGGTTGTACTTGAGACAGAAACGAACCAGACGGTTGTGTTTGAGATAGAAACGAACCAAACGGTTGTACTTGAGACGGAAACGAACCAGACGGTTGTGTTTGAGACAGAAACGAACCAAACGGTTGTACTTGAGACAGAAACGAACCAAACGGTTGTACTTGAGGCAGAAACGAACCTAACGGTTGTACTTGAGACAGAAACGAACCAGACGGTTGTGTTTGAGACAGAAATGAAACAAACGGTTGTACTTGAGACAGAAACGAACCAGACGGTTGTGTTTGAGACAGAAACGAACCAAACGGTTGTACTTGAGACAGAAACGAACCAAACGGT
>JAYMFT010213494.1:0-11473 GCA_038088735.1 Panulirus argus
TATATATATATTGATTAAGGAATGTTGATAGCTTTGGCTAGTTTCATGCTGAGAAATAAGGCAGCATAAGAAGACTTCGAGACTTGATGACCGTAACAGAGAAAGTTTAGTAAGAGTTACAAACTCAAAAAGAGAAAGAAAATTGCCTTCGGACTTGAAGCGAAATGTTTTATACAGAGTTAAGAAAAAAAATCTTAAACGCTCATGAGGCTGGAAAAGTGTTAATTCTTGGGTGGAGATGGCTTGTTAGGAGGCAGTCATGAGAGCAAGTTGTGTGTTGGTCTACAACAGGGGGCAGAGTGAAAGAATTAGAGTTTCAAGACTTTTTTTCAGTCTTCGGTATTGTGCATGATTGCACGTCCCAGGGGATAAAACTTGCTAGATAGGAAAACATTTTCCATAAAATACAGGTGTTATAAACTGTAAATCGTCAAACCGAGTGAGGGAAAGGTAACTGAAAGGGATAGAATGAACTGGAACGATGTGGTATACTGGGGCCGACGTGCTGTCAATGGATTGAACTAAGTAGGGCATGTGAAGCATCCGGGGTAAATTATGGAGAGGTCTGTGGGGCCTGGATGTGGATAGGAAACTGTGGTTTCCGTGCATTATACTTGACAGCGTAGTTTAGAATGGCAAGGAAGAATGCCCTATAAAGGATACCATGGGATTCTTCTTCTTGTCCAAATCCGGTACCAGTTACTGACCTCAGGACATCTTTATACAACTGAATAACACTGATTTCAAAATCTTTTAAACCCTGAGGTCCTAACGAGGCTTCTTTTTGATGGTGGAAGAGAACAGAAACTCATGAGTTAATGTGATGGGAATAGAGAGACATTCAAATCTTTAAAATATGTACTTTTCTGTTGATGTTTGTTGTGTGGGCAGTGAATGTGGCCTGTATGTTATACGTGAAGTCCAGAAGAGTTGGTGTTTTGATGAGTGGGAGTGACTGTCATATCAAGGTGACTGACTGGTGGGTGTAGGTTGGATTCGTGTCTCTCTGGGGTTAAAAGAGTGACTGAACACTTCTGTGGGAATGTAGGCCTTCAAACTTTGATGAGCCCTTGCTCCACTTATTTCAGTTGAATTCTGCATGATTTTGTTGTTGCATTTTGCTATTGTGATATCAGAGACTTGTGATGTGATTGAGAGATCGTCTGCACATAAAAAGAACCTTATAATTGTTATTTGCAGGAGGTACTGTAATGGGTCACGCAGTAAGACTGAAGAGGGTTGGAGAAAGAACTGCTCTTTGGGGAACTCCACTGTAGAGTTTCAGGATTTAAAGAGGAATCCGCTACGAGTGACTTGCTATGAAGATCGCCAACCAATTTTCTGTCACTGTTGTGGAGAGTTGTGTCAAATATCTTTTGTGAGAAGTCGGGTTGGGGAACACAGTCAATATTTTTTTTTTCTCATGTCTGTTGACACTAAGACTGTGCGGGACAGGGGCTGTGATTGGCTGAAACCATTTAGGATATGTTGTGTGTTAGGTCTGTGAGGTGGTGGAATGGTCTGATCTAAAGCCACGTCTTGGAGGTGAGAGTGGGACATTCTGCTTGATTCTGTTATGGATCAGTGTTTCAAAAGAGTTTGGAAAAAAAATGGAGGCAGAAGTAATATGTGGCCGTAGGAGGAGGGAGACCTGGGTTGTTTTGGACGGTTACAAAACTGGTATTACGAAGGAGAGTTTCCGAATGTTAGAGATTATTGTAGCGTAGCCAAGAGTGGTCGAAGATATCTGTAAGTGCTTGGAACGCAAGTGGACTAGAGTTTTTGATGAAAGCTTTATATGCTGTCAGACACTCTTGCAGGAGAGTTCTTTACGATTTTTAACTGCATTGCTTGTATCTACGGGAGTGATGGGTGAGTGAGCACTTATTTCTGTATGAATCTTTTTGTAAAATTTTCACGACTTTCCTGTTTAGGGTTGTGATTGGTAAATGGCTGATTTTTAAGAAAGGTCTCTTAAATAAGGTTGTGTGCTCTTTGGGAGATGTGACGTCACTGGACTGGCTCAGAAGTGCTTCATGAGATGTGGTTAAGTTGGTGAGGTACATACACGCTCTTATGGTAATCTATGACCCCCTAAGTAATACCCAAATTTGGTCAAATTCTAAATCTGATATAAGCATACTGTGCAGTGCCATAGAAATATATAAGTTCGTGCCAAAATTTCATAAATGGTGCCAGAAATGTAGCCAAGAGAATGGTTAAAAATGATTAAATGTGTTGGTTTATTGAACCTCGACCCCTACAGAATAGCAAAAAAAAAAAAAATTTCCTGTGCATTATATGGGATTTGTGTAAACATATCTTGGAACTGTGTTTTGTCCCAGTTGACTGAGAATAGGAGAAACAGCAGCCCCAAACATACATTTTTGCTATATTTCATCACTGATTCTGTAAGACGACTTGAAAGAATTGGAAAAGAATAAGAGAGATTTCAAGGGGACCTGCAACAATAATACATGTCGACCAAGTTCCAGGAAAAGTGGCTCTACAGTGAGTGGATGGCGATGCCGCTTGAGAGTTAGGAAGAAGACGAAGAAGAAGAGGAGGAGGAGGAGGAGGAGGAGGAGGAGGAGGAGGAGGAGGAGAACCAGAAGAAGAAGAAGAAGAAGAAGAAGAAGAAGAAGAAGAAGAAGAAAAAGAGTATGAGGAGAAGGAGGAAGAAAGAGAAGAAGAAAAAGGAGAAGGAGGAAGAAGGAGAAGAAGAAAAAGGAGAAGGAAAAGATGATGATGATGAAAAAGAAGAAGAAGAAGAAGAAGAAGAAGAAAAAGAAGAAGAAGAAGAAGAAGAAGAAGAATACGAACACAGACAAGGAGTATGGACAAATCTTTTTGTACTTTAGGAGAAGTTGCCCACACAAGGCACTAGCAACATACAAACTCTGACGACAGCATCGCCAAATCGCTTAGCTTTATAGAGGCTGAGTGAAGGTAAGTAGGATACACCATCACAAAGCCAAGTGACGGATCAATCACCGATAGAAATGGAAACAAGACTTCAGTCAAGAAATAGGATAACCAAGAACTCACTATCATGAGAGAGACGATGACGAAGAAGGAAGAAAGAAGAGAATAGGTTACTAGGGAGCCCTCAGGCTACGATGGGCAACACCACCAGATGTGGGATTGAGAGGAACTACCAGGCTGAGACACTCGGCCTGTAAGGGAGGCAGGAGCAAAAAGCCCCTTATGGAAAAGGGCTGTCGAAGCTTGTGGTCCCGTGAAGTAAATAACCCCAGGGAGGGTACATGAAATGTCTCTGAGATGGATTCTTCATTTTTACGTCTTGCTTTTGCGATCTTGCCTGCTCTAAAAAAGATAGGGAGATATTACTCTTGTGTTCCAATAGGTTTGAGAGGAGTATTAATTGTGTTCCAATAGGTTTGAGAGGAGTATTAATCATTATGAACTAGGAGATATCATTCTTGTGTTTCGACAGGTTTTGGAGGAGTATTAATCATTATGCAGTAGGGGATATTACTCTTGTGTTCCTATGGGTTTTAGAGGAGTATTAATCATTATGAACTAGTAGATATTACCCTAGTGTTCCAATAGGTTTTAGTGGAGCATTGATCATTATAAACTAGGAGATATTACCCTAGTGTTCCAATAGGTTTGAGAGGAGCATTAATCACCATGAACTAAGAGATATTATTCTAGTGTTCCAATAGGTTTTGGATGAATATCAATCATTATGAACTAGGCTATATTATTACTCCAGCGCTCCAATAGACTTTAGAGTATCAATCGTATTGAACTAGCCACCAGAAAGGATTCATGACATCACTTTTCAATCATCCTGTCATTGGCTGGATATGACGCAGCTTCTAAAGCACATGCGGAACCTGAACCCATGGTAGGCTAAAAATCACATCATTATCTGCCATCACCGAAGGGTGTTGAATCGCTTTACCTTACAGTGTTTTTCTGATAATCGTGTTGGGGGCGAGGATAAGTTGTGCCTGGGGAGTCATCGTTATAAAAACATAGCAGAGTGGCTCATTATGCCTATTTAGCGTAATACAGAGGACATTGTATTTACAAGAGACTGTATTTTACAGTGTATATAACTCCTCTTTCTCACTATGAGCATTCTCAATAAGAGGATGTTCGGGATTGAGATGGATTTAGTCAGTGGATGCAAGAACCAGGAAAAAAGCCCGACGACACTGGTTTAAGAACGTGGGAGAGATGGACCAGAGGCGTCAAAGACACAAGTGGACTCAATCGCAACAAGACGTGAAGATTGACTAGGTAATGAGAGAAGCTACTTGGACCTTCGCTTTGAAATGAAAGTTGTCGATATCATTATAGGGTGAAAAAAGAAAAAAGCTCATAGGAATAGGAATCGTTTATAGTTGAAGGGGTTGGTTGATAAGGGGTTGAAGGATATGCAAACGATCGGTGATAGACTGGAAGAGATCCTATATAGGATCAGCCGACGGCAAATATGGTCAAAGGAAATGAGCTATGAGCTGGAAAAATATCTGGATTTGAAATTTGGTTGACACACGATTAATATTGAAAGCCTGGAAAGACAGGTCTTCAGCGGAAGTTAAGAGGAGAGTTATGGAAGTACTGGCGGTGCTTGACACGATGAAGATGACTGAAAACATTAAAAAAATAGCAGTGGATAGAATAGAAATTGCTGTTGGGAGAAAAGAAAATGCCCATTCAAGATTACATGAGAGAATGAGAACAGCGGGCGAGGTTTACAAACAAGACTACAGACTGGCAGACATCCAGAAATAATAAAAAAAAAAATATGCTTATAAAAATACCAACAAACAAGATATAGGAGAAAACATGAAACAATTCAAATAGAAAGAGGTAAATACAGACAGGAACGGGAGACAGCGCTCATTACAGAATTCATGGAAGACAGGTACGAGATCTTGACAGAGCTCTTCCAGAACTCATGGCAGACAGAAACAAGTGACGCAGCTCTTACAGAACTCATGGTAGACAGGAAAAGGGGACAGATCTCCCTCCATAGCACACAATCATTTAAGCTTCGTGCTAAAGACCAAGCGTGAGTAAGAAGACAGATTACAGGAAACGGGAAGGAACTTGAATTCAACGATTCAGGTGATGAAGTCAAGGCAGATATCTTGACTGTTGCTGAAGCCAACCTTAATAAGAATAAGAAGCTGCACAAAAGAATGTACAGAAACAAGAGAGGAGAGAGTGTGTGGGCAGAAAAGGAGTTGGAATATCCCGCTTGCGGTGAGAGAAACTACCACCAGTTTCCACTAGGTAGTGGCAATGACCACTTTAGACAGCTCAGTCTGGGGGGGGGGGAAACTCGTGATTAAAAGTCTACCAAACAACCCCTTTGATGGTGGTTAGACGCGACGGGACAGTGAAACATGCCCTTCAGAGACGAACACGTGAAGAGGTCTCGATCGCCCGGAATGGGAAGAGACAGAGGAAAAGATAGAGAAAGATGGAGAAAAAAATAATCAAGAGTGGAACAGAAGGGTAAGAGGAAGGGACAGGATGCGGGGAGGGGAGGGATATAGGGTTGAGAGATGGAAAAGATCGTGAGAAAGAGATGAGACAAATGTGTGTGAGAGAGAGAGAGAGAGAGAGAGAGAGAGAGAGAGAGAGCGAGAGAGAGAGCGAGAGAGAGAGAGAGAGAGAGAGAGAGAGAGAGAGAGAGAGAGAGAGCTGGCTCGCCCGCCCGCCCACAAGGCCTATACATGAGCAAATAACCTAAGTGGACACTGAGAGGCTTATGCCAAAAAAAAAGGAAAAGCAACATCGACAGAATAATTACAAAAAAAAAAAAAACGAGATCAAAAACCGACAAACAAACTCCCGTCTGCGGGTTTTTCATATGAAAGAGGAAAAAAAAAAACTATTGTGGAAATTCGTGAAAAAATTTGCAGCGGTCAAGACAGCGTTACAAAAATGAGCTGGCACTGTTGCACTTCGCACGACGCCACAGGAGAACGACTACTTCGGTCGTACAAAGCGTAACGCGACAGCCCACCAGCAGGAAGGAGTGCAGCAGAAACGCGGATGCAGTGGGTGTGTGGCTGGGTGGCTGGGTGGGTGGCTGGGAGGCGTGTGTGTGTGTGTGTGTGCGAGTCACCTATACCGGCAGTCCCCGACATGATGCGTGCGGGAGAGGAACACAAGGGCGAGTCTGACCCGCCGGTGCCCGGAGTCGCGAAGTCGCCGTCCACGCTACTCTGTCGGCTGCCCGAGCTGCGAGACCCGCCTGCCGCTTCCGCCCCCCAAGCACCGCTGGCACCACCCGCTGGTTGGGGCGGTGGGCGGGTGTCGCCGGGCGGCGCGATACCCATCATGCAGAACGGGTCGCTGAACCCTGCAGGGGTAAGACACAAACCGCTCTCTCTCTTTTTCTTTTTCTTTGTTTTTTTCACCAGACACAAGGGAGTGATTTGTGGGTGGTGGTTGGAACAACCACGATTTCTGTGGATCGATAGTTTAAAGGTTTTCAACAAACATTTGGAAAGCCAGAGGCTCTGGGGATAGCAGATCGGGATCAGAAAGGAGGAAAGAAAAAACTGACTGGAGGAGAAATAAGAGAAGATGGAGGAGGTATAAAGGAATCTTTACATTGGAAAGCTAAGGACGTGAGGATTTTTCTCTTTCTTCTGCAAGGTGGGGTTTAGTTCTAGTTGCTAGCAACAGGTGGTGTGGTGTGTGCAGGTAGTCGATAACGGTGGCAATAACTTACCTTGTCCAAAGGACAGGATGAAGAGAGAGGTATACAACATCTAAAAACCTTTATCATTGAGGGATTCCTGGCATGAGACGGAAGGACGGTAGGTCGTCACTCCTCTACCTAACCCACGGGGGAAACTGACATTTCGCCAGAGATGCGAGAAAAGAGTAACGCACTATCTTGGGCAGCGGTTGGCTATTGCCATACGCTGTGTGGGAGAGACATTTACAGACTTCAGAGAGTCAGGATGTTTGGTGTACAGCAGAGAGAAGATACAACGGTATACAGGAATCAAGGGAACCACACCAGATTTACGACGGAGCAGGTAACAGCAAAATGGCTATGGGATCAATGTAAATAAATACGTAACACTGAGGTGACACAGATGAGTTGCAAGGGAGGCACATAATCCACTGTACTGAGGAGAAGACCCGCTCTATTCGGGTAACTGACGCCCCTTAGTGAATCTTTCCCTCTCTCTCTCTCTCGAATGAAGGAAGGTTAACACCACGCAGAAATGAAGTAACGTACTACTTTCAGTTAACGTTACGGGCGAGCGGAAGAAGTTCCTGTGTTACATGCGTTCATTGCAGGTCTGACTGCGTATTGCAGAATATCGTCTGGGGTTTGGTATCATCCTATTCACTTTCACACATTTTTCATTCGAGAGTAATTCAGGATGTTCCGTTTTCTCTGAACCGAGAGTAGTTTAAATTCACATCACACGCCACGACCAGACTTTTGCTGGGATATAAGGCCAACAGACGGTCCCCAGCGGACTTAATAGCATGAGATTTATTGCCCCTTCGAGGCATTTGAGAAGAGGAGGGCATATTCTTAGAAGAGATGTGCTCTATCATTATCTGTCGCCCGTCGGGAGCTTTCTGTTTAATGAGAGACAGCGAATGTAGGCAAGTACGAGTGGAAGTGGTACCCAAACACTGATAAGTAATGATGAGACGAACTCTAAACGACAGCAGTATGATAACACCTAATTAGTAGCATTATTACATAAAACGGTTCATATGTCTTCATTACACAAGGATCTAACCTTCTGCCTGTAATACTGACTTTGCATGTTATAGACAGAAATGACTATTTGATATATGCTTGAAAGTGAAATGAGAAATATGCATATGATAATCTCAGCGACATTTAAGAGAAGCCGTGACAGGTGGGTGAAGACAATTCCAGATGAAGTCGACGCAAAGCGCGTGGAGGCGGAGAGAATAAAGGTGTTCTAATCAAGCAAAATGTGCGGTGAGCGCTACGCGCTTTCCCTGAGTGATGGCAAAACCTCGGTATAGGTACTCCTTTCTCTCTCTCTCTCTCTCCTATGTCTTCCCATCTTCTGTATCCTTCTTCCTATGGCTCTTGCCCCCTTCTCCTCTTTTCTTTCCCAGTCTTCCATTCTTTTAATTCCTTCTCTTTCATCTCCTTCCCTACGCTTCTCGTTGCCTCCCTATCTACTGACCCTCATCCTGTCCATCACATTCCTCCTCCATCTTCCCTTCCTTCTCTCTCTCTAGTTCCTCCCTTCTCTCTTCCTCTTCCTCCCATTCCTCACCCTTCTTCTCCCGTCTCTCCATTCCATCCCTTCCCTTTCATCATCTTCCGTCCCATCCCGTCCCAGAGCATCTCTGGTTTGTTTTTCTGACTATATTCTATAATGACTGATGACGAAGGACTGGTAATCTAGAACCTGATTGACTCGTCTAGGAAATAAAGATTTCTTCAACAATATAAAAATGAAATAAGTCTTCAATATGCACCAAAATAAGGGAGAAATCAACCTATCAAGCGTGGACCTTAACAGACCAAATATTTCCATGATTTACCAAAAGTATCTGATATTAAGTTTTCACAAGTGAGCTGATCATATAGACAAGTCCTACAGTGAGGGTCACATGACCCGGCCACGAGCCCTGAGGGACAGGTCACGGATGGAGTCACACCCCTGACCTGAGATACCTGTCATATGACCCACACGCACTGACCAGAGGAGAGGTAAAGGATAATCCTCTGAATGACAGAAGCCATGATCACCTTACGTGTAATACAGCTGTTCACATTCAAGACGTAGGATGGTACTACCACAGCTGTGACATTCAGGATGCGAGGTGAATCAGCTGTTGCAGTCAGGATATGGACGAAGGATGATACAGCTGTTAAGAGACAGGATTAAGGATAATACAGCTGTCATGCTTAGGGTGATCTAGCTGTCACAGGCAGGATTAGAGACAATACACTTATCAAATGCAGAAGGAAGTAAGGTAAAGACGTCACAAGTCAGAATGTAGGATAATACATCTGTCTAAGGGAAGGATAAGGCTGTTACGGGACGTAGGACGCTACAGCTAGAAGGTTGAAGGATGTTACGGCTGTACTAGTCAGGTTGAAGGATAATACAGCCTACACAGGCAGGATGAAGGTCTATACACATGTCTAAAGCAGGATTATGGATGATACTACTGACAGAGGTAGGAATCCTGAATGGTAGGACACTATGAACCAACAGGATGAGGCAGCTGTCGTAGGAAGGATGAAGGATAAACACCACCCACCACAGCCAACATAGCAGGGGACTCCGGAAGGAGGCGCGGACGGGAAATATGAGCTGAAATCGACCGCGAACTTTGTATGTAATTGATGTGGCCCCGAGTGACTTCCACCGGACGCCGAATAATTCAGCAGCTGCTCCCTAAGTACAGTGAGGTATTTCCTGGCTTGCAAATGGATGCGGACGTATATGTAGGACCAGACGGATGCGGATTTATACGTAGCGGCAGATGGGAGCGGACGTATATGTAGCAACATGTGGTTGCAGATGTATACGTAGTGGCAGATGGATGCGGACTTATATGTAGCAAGATCTGGGTGCGGACGTATACGTAGCAAAGCCTGGATGCGGACGTATATGTAGCAACATCTGGGGGCGGACGTATGCGTAACGGCAGATGGATACGGGCGTATATGTAGCAACATCTGAGTGCGGACGTATACGTAGCAGTAGATGGATGCGGACGTATACGTAGCGGCAGATGGATGCGGACGTATATGTAGCAACATTTAGGTGCGGACGTATACGTAGCGCATAAGGAGGAATATATATCCCCTTTCGCCATAATCTCGTCCACGTTCTTGAACGTGGTGCTCGCGGTGGTCGGAGGTAAGCCAAGATGGCGTGCAATATCAACAGCTCATTACCCCATTGTACTTTACCACATCACCTCTCACGTCGAGAATAACACCACTACCAGCGCTGCATCTTGCGAACAACAGACAACTTTCCGCTGGCGTTAAATTTCCCACTCACGGCTGTTAAGATTACGACACACTATCATGGCATGTCGGACCACTGAGCACTGCAGACGTATACCAGTCACACTGATTACGCAACTGGTTGGATGGAAGCATTCAGCCAGTGTGGTGGTTTTAGGTTTACGTCCACCCCTCCTCACCCGACCTCTGCTTCCGTTGGAAAATGTCATTGCTAAACTATTCGACGCGTGGCTAAACAGTACCCTTAAAAATCTGGAGAAGTGTATCCAAAGAGACGTATAGCCAAGTAACTTAAAGCGAGGACTGTTTATATATATATATATGTATATATATACTGAGGATGCTCCCACCCTTCGAATTTTTTGGTAATGTCTTTCACTCAAAGGTTAACCTAACATTCACCTGAAATCATACGTTATTGTTAATGTCTTATTTTACGTTTTCATGAGAGTGTCAGTCGCCCACATGTTTCTCTCTGGTCACCAAGGGTTCATTTATGCAACAGGTGAGAGATTTAGTGGTTGATATTTTTCGTTTCAAAGCCTAACCTTTAACGTTAGTTGTAAGTTAGTTTTCTCATAGATAACAAATAACAGTGTGTATATATATATATATATATATATATATATATATATATATATATATATATATATATATATATTCTCTGACGTCTTCCTATAAGCTTTACAGATTATCTAGCGATCATGCAATCTCCCTTAATCATATCGAGTTATAGTCATTTCGCCAGCAAGCAGATTAGAACTACAACAAGGTGAAAATTTGGGGTTATCATTTAGTTATCGAGTTGTGTAATTTGCTTTTAAGCTTAGATCGGAGTACTGATAATAATTCTGATGTGATATTCTGGTGCTCTCCCGTGTTCTGTACTTACTTTCTAAGCTCTTAGAGAGATGATGATGATAATTTTGATATGACATGAGGGTGAATTAAATGCACTGATCTCAGATTGTGAAAGAGTGAAGTGCAAGTAACTGTGTACATCAAGATTTCCGAACGTACTTCACCGTGGGGTAAAATCATCATCTAGGAACCAATATCATCCTGTGTGAGGGAGCGCCTGTAAGTATACGTCTGAGACTCGAGCGAGTTTAGTCTCAAGTGAGAAGTCTGCTGTGTCTCAAGCCACCTGTGTTCCACATTACCTCCTCACAATCCCAATTTCCCACGTCAGGACGATTCTCACACCTAGGGGTTCCTCATTATTCCTCCCTTTTCCTTTACTCTTTTCCTTCAGGACGTTAAAGGATGTAAGATTCACGAGGTAGGAGGCGTGTTTTAGTGTCAAGATTGTAATTCGTGTTCTTGATGTGAGTGGGGCTAGACTCCGATGCATTAGTAGGTGAAGTATTTTCAGATCCTAAATTACTTTGAGAGAGAGAGAGAGAGAGAGAGAGAGAGAGAGAGAGAGAGAGAGAGAGAGAGAGAGAGAGGAGAGGAGAGGAGAGGAGAGGAGAG
>JAYMFT010213505.1:0-25334 GCA_038088735.1 Panulirus argus
TCTCTCTCTCTCTCTCTCTCTCTCTCTCTCTCTCTCTCTCTCTCTCTCTCTCTCTCTCTCTCTCTCTCTCTGATTTCCTTGACTGGCCTCGGTGAGGACATCTGTCCATGATTGCAGCCTTAACGTATAGGTCACACAGATTTCACGCTTTTTTCATAAAACCTTTCAAAATATCTTTAATGGATCGGTTGATATTTTGGCCGTAGGGATATTAGAGGATTATCTTCACCAGTGACTCCCTTATATACGGTGGGAGAATGTGTGTGACACCAAAAGTTGTCGCGCTTAGAATACTGTCTAAAGTCAGGGAGCGGAACATCACACCCCGATTATAGCATATATTTACGTAAAATGTTTGAGGACTGTTGATTGTGGTGTGTATACCTTGTGTAACGTTGTTAACCTACCTGCCTGTTGGTGGATGCATCCGCTGCCGGCCACCTGTGTCACCAGTGGTGTGGCCACACAGGATGAAGCTATGTTGCTCTAGGTGGCAGAGAGAGAGAAGTCGATGTCCCCATCTCCTGCAGTCTACAGCGACGATGAAAGCCGATCAGTAGTGCAGCTCACGGCCCTCACCTTCCCTGTCTGTTTACCTTGTCTTAGATGTAAAATGAGAATTCTTCCCAGCTTCAAGGGTCGCCTGGTTATTTTATGGACCAGTCACCAGTCTCTACCAGAACCCCCTTGTAAAACAGAAAGTTTTTCCACAAAGTATAGGGTTTTAATAGGCTATCAACCTCTATATTACCTCAACATCTTCACTCAACATTTCCTCATGTGGGAACCAGAGCACACCGCGCCGTGTAAAACTTCACAGCACTTCACAGTGTTCTATGAAGCACTATCTGTCCACCTGCAGACTGGAGAAGACCAGGCACGTCATTTTCTAATCCTTTGGGGGTCAAACGGGTCAACCACATCGTTAGCAGGTGGACGATCTTCACTTGCCATACACGGCCACTCCAGCCTGTAATGCTCTGCAGAAAGGTGCATGTGCCTATCCTTAAGTATGCCTTTTGATAACATTTTCGGAATTTTTCACCTCCACAGCTCAATGCTTGTCGTAATGTTTCTCTTCTTAGGCTGTCGGAGGTCGCGGTCCGCAGGCCTACATCATGGCTGGTCTAGGACGTTTACTAGTTACTTGTCCATGATTGCTTTTTAGATTTGTTTACTGTGCAGTACATACATAGTATTTCTGCTGACTTCAGGCATTGTATTAAACAAAACTGAACCCTGGATGTTTGCAGTGTATTATCTGATTATAGATACTATAATTGCGATTTCAGTGATAATGTTATAGATTTTTATTTTTTTTTTTGAGACGATGTTGATGAGGGAGATAGTATGGCTGGCCAGTCATCCACTGCTGGCGAGGAGCGGGAGGCCAGGTAATGATTCCCTTTCCCCCTCCTCTGTCGTGGAAGTTCACTGTCTGCGTAGCGGACAGGGCGGCGTTACCTTGGGTCACCCGACGTCTGAGTTATGTATCTCCGTTCACCAAGTCATCATCAGTTTAGCGGGGGCGTTCTGGTTCGGTTGCTTTTCATGAATTTGGACGAGCCGATTAGCCATGGCGCCAAGATAGGACAGCAGCGTGCCGAGGGATCGGTGACCAGGGCTGCCTGGGTGTACTATGGCATACGTTGTAAAGACATCGATCGCAATATGTCTGGATGGCGAGGCCCATCGGGAGTCTGCCAGGGCCTCTCCAGGTGGCGATGGATCTGAGATGGGGTCCTGAAACCATACCGGTGGCTACGAGGAACTGCCCTCCTGCGGTGATCCCGGTTATATAAGAGGCAGGAAGGCCAGGTCCTCGAAGTCGGATGTCGCAGGTTCTGACCTCTCTCCAAGCGGCATCTCTTGATCTGCCACCGCCGAAAATCGAGTATGGATGTCACGTGGTAATACCACAGGGGCGACCCTGGGGTGGACCACCAAACTCTGGGGATTATTAGGTCAGGTGAGGTCGCCTGCTGTGACCTGCTACCAAGTCAGGGCGTCATCAGTAGGGTAACACTTTGTGGAGCGACAATAGGTCGCTGTAATGGGAACGAACCAATGAACTGTTTGGAATAAGGCTGATTTCCCTGAACTTAAAGTCGAAGGCCCTGCCTATGAATGCAAGAATTTCGTCAGCTCTTTTCACTGCTTCTGTGCACAGCTTATTTGGTTTTGGGTCACTAGAGATAATCAAGTCCGAGTTTTTTTCCTCATTTACCTTTTGCAGTTCAACAGAATTCATACTGCAGCTTACCTTTTCGTTTTTACTACCGATATGTAAGACTTTGCATTCGTCGGTATCAAAATTCATTTGCCACTTATGAGCTCAATCCACCAGTTTGTTTATGTCAGTTTGAAACTGTAGAAGTTCAAGCTCATTTGTAACTTTATTTCCCAACTTGATCTCATCAGAGAGTTTTAACATCTTACAATGCAGCCCATAATCTATGTCACTGATATATATGGGAAAAAGAATCGGTCCCAAGACTGATCCTTGTGGCACTCCACTTGTGACATCAAGCCATTCTGTGGCTTGACCATTTATCACAGCCCTCTGGTCATGACCTATCAACTATTTTCCTCCCCTCTGAAGTATTACCCCATCAGTACTATTTAGCTTAATTTTTACTACTAACCTTTGATACACAACCATATCGAATGCTTTTGAAAATCTAGATAGATGTCTTCAGATGCTTTACTTTCATCGTACACAATGATTTCATCTTAAAAGAAATCACGCAGATTTGTCAGACATGGGCGAATTGATCGACAAACCTTGTTGAGAATCGTTTATTAAGTGGCGGTCCTCTAGATTATTCACAATTCTATCTCGATTTTTGGTTTCCATAACCTTTCGAATAAAAGACGTTAAGGTAATTGGACGATAATTTCCATGAGTGACTTTTTATTTTTTTGAATATCTTCGTTGCATTGGCAAACTTTCATGCATCTGGAACTTTTTCTGCACCAAGTGACTTACTGAAAAGGGCAATCAAGGTCCAAACTATTTCATTTTTGCTGATGGTGTGTCTTCAGCTCTTATACCAGTTTGTTGCAGAACGTTCTCTTCCTTCTCAGTGAAACTGGATTCCGGACGCGACTTGTGCCTTCAGTCGTAAATACAAGTGCTGAAAAAGACATTTAAGATTTTTGTCATGGTTTCGTTGCCTTAAACCGAGCCACCGTTTTCCGTGATGAACGGATCAATTGGCTGGATAATGACTCTCTTGCTTCTAACATATCTGTAACACTCCTTACGGTTTCTTGTGTTATTTTCGGCAATACATGACATTTACTTTGTCGTATAAGTCTCTTAGTTTCTCTACGCAAATTTACATAATCTACTGTATCATATTGGTTATTTGTCTCTATGTGTTTCCTATGATCTAATTTGTTAGACAACAGGCACTTCTTACTTCACCTTGGCTTCGTTTTAGAACAGACCATCCAATACGTACAGGTACATATGTCCTTCTACTCCTTTGAAAGTTTTACTAAAGTTGTTCTAAACTAGGTTCATGCTGTTTTCATTGATCATAGCATCTAAGCTTTGCCTGTCAAGAGCAACGTGAAGGTTATAATATTTACAAGTTTCAAATCAGGCATTCTTTTCTTTCGCGGCTGTCAAGTTGACCAACATCACATACGGTATTGAAAACGACCTCAACAGTACTTTGTCGGTGATCACGTGTACCAAACTTTTCTCCGACTTTAACATTAGTAACGAGATCTTCGTTTGTTGTTAAGAAATATATCTAATATATTCTCGTAGCGAGTAGAATTCTCGACTAATTGGATTAGGTCACTAACAAGCAAAATCAAGTAAAGTTCGGGCTACTGGAGAGGATTCCCCTAATTAGATACCGGTATGTTAAAAATCTCCTCCTATAATAGAATATTGTTCATGACAAACATCTGTTAACTGATCACAAAACCTTTTGTATACCTCTGTTGTCTGTGCAAGGGGCCTATAAACCAGTCCTGCTGTAATCTACGCACGAAGCTTCTTATCTTAGATTTGTACAAGAGTGAAGTCGACATTTCAACGGCTACAACATTTTTCACCACAGGACTGAAATGAGCTTACACCAAAAGCAAGAAACAGCAGCCTATTCTATTACCCTATCACTGTCAGATAAAGTGTACCCTGGAATTCAGCGCATTCTGTGAGGAAATCTCTGTTAATGATATCTAACAAAGATTCAGAAATATCAGTCACATAATCTATCTTCTAGCGCTGTTGTGTCTTTGATGAACGCTAACCAGTGGACCGCGATGCGACAAAAGCTTTCCATCTCATATCAACCAATGGTCCTTGAGATACCCCGTCACATCACGTGACCTGAAGGTCTATGGAAAGCCTCGCCCGCATGAGTCGTTGCAAGCATCAAACTGATCCCCCAATACTAAAGTAAGGTTTATCCATCATCATCATTTACTACCCTTCAGGCCACGAGACGTGACGAAGGATCTCATGGACCAATGACTGGTCTGCGCTGGAGAGCCTTTGTTGCCTCATGATCCAGTGGTTAGTGCGCCGGCATCGAGGCCGTTCCGGGCGCGCCTTGCAGCCGTTCTAGAGAAGGTCAGGGACATCCCGGAATGGTTTAAGATTCGGTCCGTAAAGGATCATGGTCATTCCAGCATGGATCACCGTCGTTCCAGCATGGGTCAAGCTCGTTCCAGCATTGGTAACGATCGTTCCAGCATGGATCACAACCCTTCTAGCATAAATTATGCTGTGCTAGATAAGTTTAAGATTAATCTTCTATCATATATTGGAGTCTTTTCAGCGTGCGTCGCCGCCGTTCCAGAAGGTGCCGTGGTTGTTCCAGGAATGTGTTGAGACATTTCATATGTTCCAACTATTCTAGTAAGTGGTCATGACATCTAGTATGTCTCTCCTGGAAGACTGGTGGGGAATAACCTAACGTCTAGGCTAGATATCAGTTAAGGTTAGAGCGGGGATGACTTTCCCCTTCCTTCCCCAGGGAGATGAATACGAGTTGTAACGGAGACCGGAACATATCCAACGCAGGATTAAATCGTGCGCCGTTATGGCTCGATCATGTCCCGTATTCACATCTCTGGGGACGGACTGGAAGGTCATCCCCGCTCTGACCTCAACTAATATCGACCTGGAAATAATGTAATTTCCCAGAAGTCGTCCAGGAGAGACGCACGAGAGGCTAAGAATATACCCGAGAAGCCCCCTTCCCCACTGAACCCCACAATCCTTAACGTCATAACCCCAAGTTTCCTTTTTCAGCCTTAATTTAACAGGCCACTGTCTCGTTATATGAGCCTCGGTAGCGACATGTCTTTAAAATGAAGCTAATTTCGACGAGAAATTAGACACCCGAGGAGGCCAATATTTGGTGTTTTGGTATATAGAAGTTGGGGTTTCCAGGACGGGACACGCTGGGGAGATCAGCTTCCCCGGTCCCCCAGGGACTTACAAGTCTTTATTGTTTGGTCGCCTAATTGGGTATAGGAGATCCGTCCTTCACCGCTGCACCCGATACGGCCACTCTGCTGGAAAAGTCTCCAGTGAAGAAAATGGTCATTACGCGGTCGTCGAACCGGAGAGTTAAGTACGGTTACAGCAATCATCTGGCGAGGAGCAGAACACCGTCTTGGAAACCGTCTCTGTGAACGTATATGTGTGCGTCTGTCCGTTTTCTTAGTTTTATTCGTTTGTGTTTGTTCCTTTGCCCGTGTAGGAGGCTCATTTCTTCTTAATGTGAGCTTTTTTTGTTTCCGCTTTTGTGGGTGCATGAGTGTGTGTGTGTGTGTTTGTGTCTCAGTGTCTGCCCGGAAATCCAACGTCGGCACAAAACACTTTGTCAGAGTCGCTGCACTTTACAGGCTGGACGGGAAGGCTGAATGATATCGTCAGGGCAAGTGAGGTGGGCAGGAATGTCAGGTAGGATCTGGAAAACTAGACTTTTAAGACAGATAGACTGAAGTAATATTAATATGAGATCGTAAGTCCCCTTACGCCTCAGTAACGATGCAGATAAAAAGAAACACATTGGCATATTCTCATAAGCCGTGATAGACGGGCAATTTATCACCTCAAACCTTTCCTTGTATCGTTGTGGGTATGGCTGTTAGGGGGAACCAGCACGTTCTGTGCTGCCACCACAAACGCTCGAATGTTTACTGTGGGTGTGCTTGCACAGGAGTGGAGGAGTTTTAACAACCGTTCCTCCCCTGACCTCTCTCAAACCCAGCTGTTGAAGGCTACTTCTCATCTACACCGTCAAGCTCTACCATCTCTTCCACAGCAAGGGTGGAGTTTGTGCCTACTGTACTACAATGATATATGTTGCTCATCTCGTGGATCTTGCGCCTTCTAACAATACGGCCATCTGGTTTTAACTTTTCTTCCCTTTATACCTTTGTTTCAGTGTTTTGTACATCCATCCTCCCCGCCCCTCCTTCCTTTCGACTCTTTGACTTCCTGCCAAAAAGAATTATTTCCTTCACATCCATTCGCTGAAATCCTCCATGCACTGGATCTAAATGTACACTACAATGACTGGTTAATTTCTACTTGAGATGATCCCAGTGGACACGAGGCTCTTTTTTGTTTTCTGCCGTACTGATATGGAACAAAGAATCAAACTTTAAACACGAGTTTCCGACTGTCAAGACGCGCTCTTTCTACACACACTTGATCTCTTTTTTACCTTTGAACCCTCCCATTATTCACTCACTATTTATGCCCCTTGGGGTCCTCTGACCGCATCCTTATTTCTATCACTGGAGTTGACCAAACCCGCCCTCTATGTACGCCTCTAAGCGTTGGATCTGGTACTCTGGGAGAGCTCAGTAGTCATCTCTGCAGCGGTTCTTTGTTGACTGTCTAAGGGACGGGAACCGTTTTCTTCGGACGCCTCCAGCTATACTGACTATATAGCGGAGATTATCTTAGCCGGGATGGAGCTCTTTATTTCTTCTACCAGGACTCTCTCCTCCCACTCATGGTTTGATCGCTCTTACTCCGATACCTGTTGCATCAGGGACAGAGCATACCTGGTCATGTAACCCTCCTCTTCCCCGGGAATGCCCTGTGCTTTCATATCTTGACGAAATCACTGCAAATCTGTACATCATAAAGTTAAGCACACCATCATAAAGAGAAAGTGTGGCGATTTGACTTTTACGTCTGTTAACAAATCTTTTTGGTCTTTAACAAGAAACATTTCTAGTATCTTCTGTTATTCACCCTTTTCTCCCCTGTTCTACCTAGTTCAGTCTATAGCTCTTAAACTATCAAAGCCGCCCCTTTTGGTAACTTATTCTCGACCGATTCAAGTTTGGATTTTTCTCTGTCTAATTCTCCCCTCCCATCCAGCCAGTGTCACCTCCTCTATTGCCTTTGCTTAAAGGCTTCCGAATACTTTCCCATCCACAGGGGGACAAGGTGTACAGCTCAGATGGAATATCCTTCGAGTCTTCCGGGACTGTGCCTCTGAGCTGCTGTCCCTTCAGTTCTTGCTCACCTATTTCGCGTCTGTCTAGAACCCAGACTTATTCTATTAGAAGCACGCCTTAGTGCTGCCCCTTCCCTAGGAAAGGAGACCGTGCTGACCTTTCCGACTCTCGGCCCATTACTCTCATTCCTGCTGTCTCCAACGTCTTTAGAATTCTCCTTACCTCTTACTGTCTCAAACACCACTTACAATCCAGTACCTTTCCCTTTGATCACCAATACGGTTTTTTTTCGCAGCGCTGGGTCTGGTGATCTTTTCTCCTCTATAACTCACTTCTGGTTTTCCTTTCTCCATGGTAGTGGTTGTTTGTGGCGCATATTCAGCCTCTCATCCTATAAACCGTGGCTGTCCTCAGGGTTCTCTCATATTGCCTGCTTTATTTCTTCTCTCTGTAACTGATCGTCTCTCGTCAACTTCTAACTCTATTCGCTCTCAGATTGATGATTCCACTTTACATATACCAAGTCATTTTCTTTCCTTTTTCTTTCTAATACTCTCTCTCTCTCTCTCTCTCTCTCTCTCTCTCTCTCTCTCTCACTGAACGTCCCATTTCGGACCTGTGCAATATCTGGTTAAATTTGATGCTGCCAAAACGCGATTTTTCCCTTTATCTCTTTCTAGAGCTCACATTTCCTCGGTGTTCAGCTTCAGAAGGCGACACTTTTGCCCCTTAATAACAATCATACTGGGCGTAGCCATATCTGCCACCCTCTTCCAGTCCAGAAATCCCACCACATCATCACCAGCGTCGTAGAATCTTCCCAAAAGCTGGGGTCGCTTGACAGGCGCCTCCATTATCATCTTGAGCAACTACTCCATTTCACCAGGGATTCAGTCGCTATGGAGAAGACTGCTACTGACATACCTGAAGTGGTTCTTCGTCCAACTCTTTATATCAGCGACAACGGAACCATGGAACCTTCCATAACAGTAATTCTCCAGGCATCATGTCTACAACCACCTCTTGCTACACGTCACGACGCATTTGCCTTCTCTGTTTTAAAGGTATTATTTCGGTTACTGTTCTCGTTGGCTGTCTCCATGCGTTCCTGCCGTCAAGGCTGGGGGCTCACGGCACGCACCTGGATTCTGCATCCCATAGTTTTTGCGTGGGTATTAGCCACACGAAAGCTAACCGTTACGTCCCTTGTAACAGTCTCTCTTTCTTCGACCAGCGAATTTCTCTTTCTTTTTCGATAATCTTTCTTCCGTTAAGAGTTATGTCTAGAAACACTATCCGCGTCCCTCTAGCCATCTGGAGGTGCAAGACAGCACTATCCACGCCCCCCATCTGCCCTTCAACGACCGTCTCTTACCCAGGATAGTAAGACAGTCACCAACTCACACACTCGCTCACTCTCTCACTAACTTACTGAGTCACTTACTCGCTAGCTTGATGAATCACTCGCATACCGACTGGCTCACTCTTTCACCCAGCGACTGGTTGATTCACTCACTGTCTCGTTGAATCACACACACCCGACGACTGGGTGCTTGCTTGCCCCCCACACCCCACGGGGAATATAATACTTGGCAGCTATAACTACCCGGGTATAGACGGGCTGGCCCCGGCATCAAAGGCAACACAGGTGTTTGCTGGGAAAACTCGGGATCTCCTGCCTTGGCCTCCGCTACCATCAACAACCATCCTACCAACATCCATCACCACTAATTTCTACCGCCACGAACGCCCACCACCACCAACATCCACTTCTACAACATCCACTACCACTAACATCCCCCACCACCAACGTTTGAAACCAACAACACCCACTGCGTAGAATACTTACCACAATGATCATCCACTCCCACCAACATCCAACATCCAACATCACCCCCCACCGCTTCTAACACCGCCATAAATATCAATATCTACCACACCAGTGTCTACCACCACCATCACCACCACCAATAACATCGGTCGCTACAAACATCTACCACCACCAATACCCAACAACATCCACCAACGTCCGCCAATCATAAACCACCGCCAATACCAACATCCACTACTAACAATCACCACCAATAAATAACAAACACCTCCACCAGCAACAACCACCACCGCAGATATCACAATAATCAACAACCAGTATCACCAACATCACAACCACAAATAACCACAGCCATCAACATCCACCCCTGTCAACATCCGCAGCTATCGAGGTCACCACCACTAACGCCAACATCACCAACACTAACACATCACTGCCATTAACATCTACCTCCACCAACACCCGCCACCACAAACATGCGCCATCACTATCGCCATCTAGTACCACCGACGTCCGCCACCGCCACCAGCTACCACTACCAACAGCAGTTACCTCTACCGCAAACAACCACCACTCACATCCCCGGTCACCAACATCTATTTGACCTGACTGATTCCTGCCGGGATCACTGTGCACCCCAAGTGCACAATGTATCCTGTGAGCGGTAGCGCAAAAGGACAACGTGGGTCACTAAGGGTCTTCCTCAGACCCCAGTGGGCCGATATTCATGACGTAAATCATTACGAAAATTGGTTCATTACATGCATTATATAGTCTTTCATATGGTAGATTTTACCGACTAAATTAAAAAAGTGAATACAGTCTTAGAATTTCACACGTCTTGTTATTAATAATAAGGTGTTGCGACGCGTCATGCAGGATTTGCATAGATCCGTCCCTAAAACTTTCTATTACTTTCACATTCTAAGACACAGCGTTCTAGTTTGGGTCCAAATCTTTGACCAGAAACTTTACAATTTACACGATTATCATCTCCAGTTAGGCCAAAGCTCCTGTAGTACCAATAGCCTAGCCTTAATATAGCAATTACATCATTTAATCTGCTGATCTTATTACTTTTTCCATCTATATGTTTTACTTTACACGTTTCACTATAATGGAAAATGTTTCTATTTGTACTTATCTGAACTCGTCTTCATGTCTCAAAGAGGCCAGTTAGTTCCTTTCTAATTACAGTTTTGAGGCTTCCAACTGACAACCCAATGTTGTTTTCAACATCACTCTTACTAAGTGCAAATTTGGTTAAAGCATCAGCTTAGTCGCGCTCACGGAGGCCTATATGAAAGGAAATCCATAACAATTTGATTAGAATCTCTTGAGGAATAATATCTGAATATTTGTGTCTGGCTTCAGAGACCAGCATGTTACATTCTGATCTCAGGGTGTTAAGTGCAAGTAGTGAAGATAAAGAATCGGAGATGATTACACTGTCTGTAGCAGAGATTTCTACCTGCTCAAGAGCGATAAGTATGGCGAAGAGTTCAGTTTGTAGAGAAGATGCCCAGTTGTTTATTCTAACATTTTTCTCTAGTCTGTTACTATTGAGCTGGATCACAATGGCAGCACTGCCAGCCCTCCCAGTGGCAGAGCCGCGAGATCCGTCAGTATGGATGCACTAGGCTATGTTATTGTCAGTCTGTCAGTCTGTAGTTTCTGTATATGTTCCAGAGCACTGGTTTTGGCTAAGTGTTGAAGGTGAAGATTATAGTTAATTAGATTCTTGGGTGGATAAGTGGGTGTAGTGACGTCAAAGGGAATCATCTTCAAGGGAGGCAGGGAATGCTGCTTTTTCTAATTCTATACAGATTATGTACTCCAAACATTGTCATGTGATTGGCCGTTATATGAATCCATTTAGATTCACTTGTGCCATAGCATATATGGTCTAACAATCCTTTAGAAACAACACTCTCTGGATCACCACGCAGAATTTTCAGTCCTATCATAAGACTGATTTCAAGTATTCTGTCTAATGCTGGGGATGCCAAGTTCTTTCTGCATGTTGAGTATTTTAGTGGACTTCGGGCAACCAAGGATGATTCTTAAGGCTTCCTTTTGTATTATTTCAAGTCTGTTGATACCTTTGCTGTTGTTTAAGACCAAGACTGGTGAATGGTAATCTATTTGAGACCTATATAGGCGAGGTACATCATTTTAACAATTCTGATATTTGCTCCATAATAGTCTGCATTTCGCGATATGTTTTGGTATGTACAAGAATGTCATCAGCATAACTATTAGTGATACTGCTGGGACACTGAAGAATCTGTTTCAGAAGTGCATTGATAAGTACGTTGAACAAAGTGAGGCTAAGTGCTCCACCTTGAGGAGTGCCAAGTAGTATGTCTTTAACTTCACTTTGTAGCCTTGAAACAGCACAGCTGACTTTCTATTAGAGAGATAGTCGAGTACCCAGTTCAGGAGCCGGCCACCTATATCCATTTTTGCTAACTCATATAGGATAACTTGCCTATTGGCAATATCAGATGCAGCTTTTAGGTCAAGAAAAGTGGTGTATTTATGCCTTCTGTCCCCATGAACTGTGAGAAAGTAGTGATGCAGTTGTGTACACTTTTGCCATGTGTGAAGCCATTAATATTAGGTGACATATGTTCTTTGATTCTGTGTAGTAGTCTGTTGAGCACCATCTTCTCAAAAGTTTTGCACATGCAACTCGTCAGGGAGATGGGGCGAAATTCATCAGGTTGACTGTCTTTAGGTATTGGTGCAATTAGACCGTTGGTCCATGAGGAGGGTAGAAGACCCGTGGCATAGCTCATATTATACAGCTTTGATAGTGGATTACCAGGTGCACATCTTAGGAGTCTAATGATGTCGTGAGTGATACCATCCTCCCCATGGGCAGTGAACTCCGACAGAATGACTGGGAACAGTTTGTCAGTGGACTAAATTATCACACTCCCTTAAGCCAAATCTGGAACGGTATTAACAGAATCACTTGAAAGGAAAGTAAACAAGTATCTCATCCCAATCCGTTGCAGAATGCTAACGAATTAATCACGAAATGGGCTCATGCTTCTAGTTATAACATGCTGCCACCTGGGATTAGGAATGTTTTGTACAGCTGACCACAGCGACTCAATTTCCTCGAGGTTCAGAGGGGCGATCGCCTGACCAATGTTTGTCACCGCAATCACCGTGTACCAACCAGTGATCGTACAGATGCGGGCATTAGCCTATTCTTACTACTGTGTATATCATAAACAATCCATGAATAAGTGCATAGCTAAGCAAGCAAATAGCTTAGTATTCCCATAGTTACGTGGATGTCAACTGCCATATCACTGTAATACAACTAACGCGAAAATGTTCATCACAGTTAAATACATACTATATGGCAACACAGTATTACTGCAGTTCAACCAGTATGTAACTTTACATCACGTAATGTTCAACGAATAACCTAGATTTGGTTGACAGTGCCCTAATCCAGTTAGTCGAGAAACCCACCCGAGACGCGAATATATTATATTTAGTTGTAACTACGAATGAGGATCTCGTTAATAATGTTGAAGTTGGAGAAAAGTTTGTTTCAAGTGGTCACCGACAAGTTACCTTTAGGTCGCTTTCAACACCGCATGTAATGTTGGTCAACACAACAGTTGCGAAAAAATATCCAATTTTAAAAGTGCAAATCCAGTAACCAACAAGATAAAGTAGGTTATACAAATTTGCTTTGAGACAGTAAGAGTTATACGACAAAGTAAACGTCAATATGAAGCGCATATTGCCGAAATTAGCAAAAGAAACCGTAATGAGTTTTACAGTTATGTTAAAAGGAAGAGAATCTATTAATCACGGATAAAGATAACTTGGTTTAAGACAACGAAGCCATATCAGAAATATAAAACGATTTCTTTTTTTTTTTATGATCGAAGACACAACCTATGTCCCACTGATAAGAGAAGAGAACGTTCTTTCATAATTTGAAAGAAATGCCGAAGACACGCTTTCATCAATAAACGGAAAAAGTAAAACGGCAGGCTCTGATAATTTTATCCTTGGAGAATGAAAAAGGCCAAAAATGAAATAGTTAATCTCTTGACTGCCCTTTTCAGTAAGTCACTCGCTACGGGAAAAGTTCCGGATGAATGGAAGTTTGCCATGTAAAAACGCTATTCAAAAGAGATAGTAAGTCACTGCGTAGAAATTGCAATCCTATTAGCTTAACGACTACTGTTGAAAAACTTAAGGAATTCATCATTCAAGATAGAATTGTAAACCATTTAGAGAATCACCACGTAACAAATGAGTCTCAGCGTGGCTTTCGACGAAATCGCTCATGTCTGACAAATCTGATTGATTTCTTTTATGATGTAATCAATATGTATGACGGAAGTAAGCAATTAATGTTATCTATCTAGATTTTCAGAAAGATTTCCATAAGGTTCCACATCAAAGGTTACTGGTAAAAATTATGTCACATAGAATTGATGGGGCTGTACTTCGGTGAAAAGAAAATTAGTTGACTGTCCTTAAACAAAGAGTTGTGATTAATGGTCAAGTCTCAGAATGGTTAGACGTAACAAGTGGGGTGCCACAAGAATCATTCTTGGAACCGGTAATCTTTCTCACATGTATTAATGATACTGATGATGGGCTGCATTACACAGTATCAAAATTCGCTGATGTTACAACGCTGGGAAGTAAATCTACAAATGAACTTGAACTTCAGACTGACGTAGGCAAACTAATGGACTGGGCTCATAGGTGGCAAATGAATTTTGATATCGATTAGTGCAAGGTTTTACATACCGGTAGCAGAAACGAAAATACAAGCTACATCATGAATGCTGTTGAATTTCAAAGGTAAATGAGGAAAAAGACTTGGGCGTGATAATCTCTGGTGACCTAAAATCAAATATGCAGTGCCCAGAAGCAGTGAAAAGAGCGAAAAAAATTCTTGGATGCATAGGTAGGGCCTTCGTAAATCACGAAATAGTACTGGACAAGCACGATGGCTTCTTCAAGAAATATCTTATAAAACAAATATACTAGAATATCGGTTGTACATATTATGATATCTGTACTGAAAGATACCCTCAGATGTAATATACTTAGCCTTTCAAAAGGCATTCGATTATGTATATGTGACAACTGTATGAAATAAAATCATTTGGGTTAGGGGACGAACGTTATATATGGATAAGTGACTAGTTTTCAATGACGAGCCGGCCGACAGGCTGAGCGTGACGAGTGGTGTACCACAGTCGGTCCTTGGCCCAACTCTCGTCATATGTTGATAATGTAGAATTTGGTCTTGTATCTTCGGTCTCCAAAGTTGCGGATGGTACGAAACTAGGAAGTAGTGCCACATATGTTAAGAGATCTAAACAAAGTAGAAGAGTGATCAGGTAAATGACAAATAGAATTTGACGTGAACAATTGTGAAGAGTATTAACACAACCATCAAATATTTGAATATCAGATAAATATAGTAAGTGAAGAGAAGGATCTCGGAGTTGTTATACGTAACAGTCTGAAGCTTACTAAATGTGCAGATCGAACACTAGGTTTCATAACCAGGGACAGTGACCACAAAACTCCGGAAACGATTCTGACTCTTTAACGCTCTAGTAAGACCACACCTTCAATCTGCAATCCAGTTCTGGTCCTCGGAAAAGAATGAAAATCGGGAACAAGTACACGACGGACGACAAAACTTGATTCCAGCTCTCAGAAATCGGCTGTATAATGAGAGACTGAGAAGATTAAGTATCTCTTCTTAAAAAGCGTGGACTTGCCGGTCACAGATTTTCAAAGTTTGAATAAAATAACGTTATGCACGAGGAGCGTTTTGAAATACGAGAGACTATAGTGAGTAGGAGGAGTGGAATAATATTCAAAGCTGAGAGTTGCAATACTGACGTAGGAAAAGTTTCTTTGCAAATAGATGCCTCAGGCATTAGAACAAGATACCGTCAGTCCTTGTTGATGCAGACTATAGATACCATCAAAAGCAAAGTATACATATTTTTCCTCCATGCGGTTATGTACTATAAAAGCGACCTTTAGAATATACTGTAGTGTCGTAGGTAGTGGGGTAGTATATTAAGATTTTACTGTGGGATTTTTGCCTTCGTCTGTCTTGTCAAGTTCCGTGCAGGCTTACTTTACAAGTGCTTCGTCCTTTTTCCTATGTTCTTCTTCCCTGCTCTTGTTGCCAGAGGGAATGGAGGATGGGGTTAGAACCTTCTTACTTTTCTGTCCTTACCTTATCCCTTCAGAGGAGAAATGATAGTAAACAAAAGTAAGTTATAGATATAACACATTCTTCGGCCAACGGGTAGGCCATCTGTCGTCTATCACATGTGTTCTCCCTCGAGGTGTTGAGTAGGCAAGATTACCATGAAATGTACCACAACGATTGCAAACAAAAATATACTCGAGCCCAGCAACAAAGCTGGAGAGACTATCAGTGCATTAAATGTAGAAATAAAGAAGCATCCATTGAACAACTACAGAAAGATTGAAAGAAAAAAATACTGAATGTAGTTGCAGATGATCTCAGGATTGATAACTGTTTAATGAGCTGAGAGACAGAAACGAAAAGCATTGTTCATGATTAATTATTCATCAAGGAAGTCGTGATTACTATTTATGTGTTACGGGGAGAGAGATCTGCACGTGTTACCCCGTCTCTTAACCTTGTATAAATATAAATGTTCATACGCGCATACAGCCAACCTAAGCCAAGTACGGTGAGCAAAATGTCTAGCTAGGTACTCTTAAGTTGGTCGGTGTAGGTACTCTCGTGTAACATGAATATCTGTATCATTTTTCCTTTTATCTTATCATCCTAATGTGTGATACTCTAAAGAAATGTCTTGTATGAAGATGCAGCAGTAAGGAAGCCATGCCAGCACCGAGACGTAACTCGCATACTTGCTGCACCGCTGGAAGATAATCATCGTAAAGCGTTTGTCCCCGTGGATCACTCCAGCAAAACCTTCTCAAGTGAACCCTGGCATCGGTTGTATTCTTGCGCTACAGGCATTAGGCAGCTGACTTCAGGTTCCTGACTGGCGGCTCAGCCCCGGTATGTTCGTATTGCCGTATGTTACCCCGCCAGGCAGGATGGGTTGTGGTCACGGAGCTATGTGGGTGCTAACCCCCCCACCCCCTACCTCCCACATGCTTGCCAGGCTTCACGCAAGCAGACATGGACACGGAACACCAACACTCCACCCGCGCGGACCATCTGAACCATGTAGGAACCCGCTCGTGTCGTGTAAACCCTACGGGAACGCTGCACACCTGTTGTATGTAGACCCTGAAGGAATGTTGCATACCTGTTATATATAGACCTGAAGGAACGTTGCAAACCTGTTCTATTTAGACCCAAGAGGAACGTTGCAAACCTGTTTTGTTAAGATTCCTAAGGAACGTTGCACACCTGATCTATTTAGACCCTGAAGGAATGGTGCACACCTGTTCCATCCAAGTTCCTCCAGGAACGCTACTCTGGGTAACCCGGGCATGACACACCTGTCCCGTTCGATCTGTGCAGGAACATTCACCCACCTGTTCCCTCCAGACCAAGAAGGAACGCAAAGTTTAGTTAAGAGCCACGGAACACAGGAACACTCTCTTGTTCCAGCAAATCCATTAAGGAACAATGAGATGTGTAGCACCTCGAGAATAACAGTACGACCCTTAAACACGACGCTACGATCCTTTAGCACGACCCTACGACCCTTGGGGCTAAAGGCCTGGCCTTTGACCCGACTCCTTAAAAGGGTTAGGTCAGAGGTCATGACTTGATAACCAGAGGTGGTACCGCTGTGCTCAGGTACTTGACCGCATTGCTGAAGGATCATATGTCATGCTTGATGGTTTTGCTGGAACAAGAGAGTGACCCTGTGTGTTGCTTCTGTGGCTCTTAAAACTAATCATTGCGTTCCTATTGAGTGTGGAGGAACAGGTGTGTGATTGTTCCTGCACAGATCGAACGGGACAGGTGTGTCATACCCGGGTTACCCTGAGTATAGTGTTCCTGGAGGAACCTCGATGGAACAGGTGTGCACCATTTCTTGAGGGTCTAAATGAAGAGACGTACAACGTTTATTCAGTGTCTGGATAGAACGGGTTTGCAGCGTTCCTTCAGGGTCTAGGTAGAGCAGGTGTGTAACATTTCTTCAGGATGGCAGCGTCGTGCCCAAGGGTCGTATCGTCTTGCGAAGAGATTAATCAGATTCGCTGAGTAACGACGCCCACCAGGTCAGTCACAGATGACTGGTCAGATTAAGACGTGAGCAACACAAACCAGTATTCGGCTCGTGAATATGTATGTTCCAGTTTGAAATCAGTCATATATGCTGTGTTTTAGGTGGATAGTATTCAGTAGTGTGTGTGTGTGTGTGATGGCTGATGAAGCTGCCAATCCTTGAAAGACGTTAATCACCCGCCTCGCCCCTCCATAAATACTTGCCTCTCTGGTCTTCACTCATTAATCATCAAGTGTGTTGATACGTAAACACTCTTGATGTACTCCGGAATGACATGATGAGATGCAGCGAATCTCTGCTCTCCTTGGGGGTAGGGGGTGGTCATGTGTCTGGTCTGCTGACATCGTCTTGACTTGAGACGCGTGACGGTAGTCCATTTGGTGTAGTTGTTTTTTTTATATTTATATTCATTATTATAACACCAATGGTCAGTTTTGCTGTTGTAAACTTTTATCAGATGTAGCTGAAGCTAAACTTTCATGCTGGCTCAGTGGTCAGGTAGGCTGTTGGCCGTCTCGCGTGGCTCGCCACCTCTCCCGGACATCCATCTCACACCAGCTGATCAAATAAACACGAAAGGAGCGTTTGAAAATCTTACCTTAACAAAAAAAACGAATTGTTTCCTGATGTCTTCATCATAATGTTTGGATGAGTCATCATTGACGCTATAGCTAACTGCCACTTTTTCTAGATATCATTGTGATTAATGAAGGCCTTTTACGTTTGAGTTTAGTAAAGGAGATGCTTCCTGGTTATGGAATATTTAAAATAGAAAAAAGAATTCGGTGGTGTTTAACCTTACTGTAGCGGAACTTTATTGTTTTAGGCAAGTTGGGTTAGTTTGGATTGGGTTAGATTAATTTAATTTAGGTTAGGGTTTCATTAGATTAGTTTGGGTACAGGTTAGGCTACGTTAGTTTGGGTTTAGATTAGATTAGATTAGGTATTTTTGTATGATAGCTGGGATGGCACGGGCAGCTGAGTTGACTATGGGTCGACTGCGGTAACCAGGATTCGAACCTATGCGCTCGACCCTGGGCGGCCCATGAATGCGTCACTGTCTGGAAAGGTAACCGCTACGTCTTGGGATTGGGTTGGATTAGGTTCGTTTTGGTTTACGAAAACCATAGTTCAGTAGTTAATATCACGATACTGGAACTTTAACGTTTGGAATGATTTAGTGTCGGTTCTGTATGTTAGGTCAATCAAAGGAAAAAAGAAAAGTGATGTTAAGTCACCATAACATTTTCCTCATCCAAAATTACAAGTTGTAAAGAGGTACACTGAAGTTGAGCAGTATTTGATGATAATCTGTACTGTGGTTTCTTAAAGTTTTGGGCTTTTGATCCTTCAAGGTCGATCTCTTCAGAGGTGAGACCTCGAGGCTGCGTCTCTACTTGCTTCCTCTAGACACTCGAACTTACAACTTACAACGTCATGTTACTCTGTAGTTCAAGACAGAAGCGTCCTCATACTCTCAGTCATTGTTGTGTCACTCTCAGACATGTTAAGCCAATCCCCGGCAGTATTATGGCCTATCGACAACTTTTAAGGAAACAGAATCTCCGGAAACTGATAACCAAGAGGGAAAGATAAAAAAAATTGAAAGTATCGTGGACACATCAAGGACGTGGCAGCGACTCCTACATGTGTAGGAAACAGCGTGGGTGATAGCAGAGGTGTAATGCATGTCGCTTGAGAGCGTGTCCATAGTGAGTCAACGGATTACCCCCAAGGTTTAAACAATACTTCACCCTTCTCCAGGGAACCACCATCATCCTCAGTATCAGTGGGTTTACTGGGTGAGGTCCTCTTCATTTATACCCGAATTGTCGTAAATATGCGATGTGATGCGTTACTTGCTCACATATATTTTGAACATTGTCTCGTACATACACAAAGTGACAGATCATAATACAGTAACAGCAAAACCAGAGGAGCTCATATTATATATATATATATATATATATATATATATATATATATATATATATATATATATATGCGCATTATCTAATCAATTTATTTAAATTTTCGTGTTTGTATGCATTAGAACGTTACTGTATTATTGTTGTCCGCATGGATACTGATCACACTTTCAGAATCCATATGCTATGGCTACTAATAGCTGCCTGTTGATATTTGATCCAACGAAGTAGCAAGTCTACATATACACCCTCATTTATCTTGGGCATTAGATCACTGATGGACGACGTCTTCCTCTTATCGTAACAACAGTAGTATTCCTCAGGGTTCTCTCCTGTCCCCTACCCACTTTCTTCTATCAGTAAGCGTTCTTTCTTCTCCTTCTAATCCTGATCACTCTTACGCTGACGACTCCCTCTCTTCTTCACTCTGGTACGGGTTGTTTTTTCTCGCACTGAACATATTTCCTTCCATAATTCGGACCTGTGTAATACTGCGGAATGGGGAAGCAGTGCACTTACGATGTGTCGTCTTATATATTTATCCAAACACTTCATTTGTCTCCTACTTTTCAGTTTCATGTTGGGCATCACTATATTCTTCACTCTATCTTGGAAACCCAGCATAATAAACAGTGCAAATTCACCTTCTCAAAAGCTGGGGATGATGTATAGGTGCTGCAGTTATTTAATATTTGTGAGCAGTGTATTCCATATCTACAGCACCAGTATGGAGTACTGCTCGTACATTTAGGGTAATCCTTCCTCCACCCCTTTGTAAGACAAAATTGATTCAAAGGCAATCCACTTGATGTTATCACTTCTCTCCAGTCATCCCTTTCTGTCTGCCATTGGTGTTGCTTCCCTCTCTCTGTTCTGCAGGTACTATGTCGGCCGCTGCTGTCATGAGCTGTCTGCGTATGTCCCAAGCCTTATGACCTTGACTCACCGCGTGTGTCTTGCTGCTGCTTCCCATAGCTTGTATGTGGAAACCAGCCACATGAGGCTGACCATTGATATACCTCCTTCCCTTGAATAGAGAAACTGATGGATTTCTCTTCTGTCTTTCGTCTTTCCGTCTTTCAATATCCTTTCCACCATTAAGACTCGGGTCTTACAAGAACGTGAGGAGTTTATATTAATTCCTGTTTTATATATTTTTTCTCATACCTTACCTTTCATCCGAGATGGCATGAATGGGGCATGCTTTTACCCAAGTCATGTCGGCTTAAAGAAAGGAAATTCCAGCGGTAAGTGATCCATATAATCAGGCGAGGAGGATTGTTAGGACGTGACCAGTCGCTCTCAGGGATGGGGGTGGATGCGGGCGGGGTCATGGCGCACCTGTGACCCGACCACAACGTTGGTTATCACTGTACTCCCTACGTCCCGAGGATGGGAGAGCTGGGAGGGATGGTACTTGGGGGGGGGGGGGGGGGGGGGAAGGAATATAAAAGGGGGTGACGCCCGTTCGTCCATATGTCCGAGTGTCACACTTTTTTCTCAAAGGCCATTGGCGGGATTTTGACCAAATCTCGTGGGAATATCCTTTAGAAAGGAAGGATGTAGCCAGCCAAACACGAAGCAGATGGCGTTGCTTATTGTTAGAGAGTGAGAATGGTATGTCAGGGTTTCCTGCTTGTTTGACACGGCAAATAAACTGCTTGATATACTAGGCACGTAACATACAATGGTATTACGAGGACATTATCTTCCTTAAGGATGTTACAACACCGTGTACTTACTGAGACGTGTAGCGAAGATGGTATAGTTTGGACGGAATATTGTCTTGGCAGTTCCATTCCCAGTTGGATGTAAGACACGTGTGTTGACGTGAGGCGAGTGAGCGGCTTTTCCGCACCTTCACTACCATCTGATTTACAGACAGGTTTACACAGCGGTGCTGGTGTGGCCTTAGACACAGCAGACCTTCCAGTGGTGTGGGCCAATGATGCCGCGAAGTGAATGGCCCCCTCGTCCACAACCTTTCCTCTGGAGGTACCTATAGGCATCTGCAAATTACTTTATGATAAGCTGCAGTGCTTACCTGTGTCATTAGTGTCCGGCCACGGGGAAAAAAGGGGGATGGGTTAGAATTATGGTTCCTGGTGTCACAGTGAGAGTTCTCTGCTTAGTTGTTTGGGCATATCAACTGCAAAGGTCGTTAACGCCGTCCACCAACCGAGAAATCCTTAATTCTAACCACTGGTGTTAAAGATATTTCTAAGACCACATCCATCCTCACTACATAGGAGGTCCATGAGGAGAGTTAAGTCTGGCTATGCCCAGATCCATGGAGTTGGTACCCGCTTTTCATACGTACGTCTCCACTCTCTGTGTGTCTATCCCTCGTGATATGGCGGAAGTACTCTTCGTGCATCCGACAACTTCCAAGACTTTATTTAGATCCACCTATCGTGGCTGGATCCTTGCAGCCTTCACCGTAATGGAAGTTACTAAGGAGGGACCGTATGGTCGCGAACCAAAGAAGTTTTCATCACGCTTGGTTGCGAGCAGAACGAGTTACGTTATGGTTTTGCGGAGGAGTCAAGCGAGTTAACATCTTCCTGTAGGTGTGAGACAAACGAGTGTACGTCACGCTGTGGTTGTAAGCCGAGTTAACTATACGGTGTGGTTGCGGCTTAAACGAGTTTTCACCAAGCTATGGTTACCAGCCAAGCGAGTTATCATGGTAGTGTTTCTGCCAGCAAGACGAAGTGCCATCACCTTATGGCTGGGAGCCAGATGAGTTATCACCGTCCCGTACGTGACAGAGACAGAGTTGCCACACTGACAAGATCTGGAATCCTTCCGGAAAAAGTTGTGAGTCGACCGTAATTAACCTGTGAATCATCATTATTCTCAATTATACTTGACAAGGGCCTTGAAGCAGAAGGACGCCCCTCGAGGTTTTTCGCGTATACTACCTGGTAATTTTGGAGTATACACCACATTCACGTGCAGTCACGGGTTGTAGCTGGCGGGCAAGAAGTGTGCCAGGCGGTGATAGCGAGCTCTTAAGGGGAGCGACGGGGCGCGTTCAGAAGGAAGCGACGGGGCGCGTTCTTCAGAGGCTCACTGGTGCGTTCACGACCAAAACAACAGCAAGGAAACGCTTCACGGAACATAGGGTTGTGAAAATAATGCTCTTTTCTTCTCACTGTTAAGCGACGTATTCATGGGTCAGGCTACGTCATGAGGCTCATCTCATGGTTGACCAGACATGCTTGAAGAGGTTCCGAGTCAGTTCATAACAAAGATAATATCTCATCAACTATACATGCTTTCTCTTAACCAATGTTATTTTTGCTTTCATTTGCCTTACTTATCACGCCGAGGTCAGTCATGGATGAAGTATTTAAAGTATTGTTAAGTACTGAAGTTAAAGGGGGATACTCAGTCACTTAATGTGCTATGAAAATCTGTGAGTGTTCAGCAGGAACGAAGTAGAGCAACTGTTCAGAGGGGACGAGAAAGGGTGAGTGTTCAACAGGGAGGAAGAACCACAGCACACGTGTGATGTGTACAACGGCCTTAACACAGGAGGCTTGCCGTGGCATGCGGGATTCTCCACATAAACACAAATACGACCTTCAGGAAACATTGATCGTATTCTTAATTCGTCTCATCATAACAATACCAGTACACCGGGTCAGGGTCAGGTACCATACACAGTTCCCGGTCATGAATTACAACAAAAAGATCAGCATACACTTAGAATGGCTTCAGTGGAAACTACTAAAGACACCAGGGCACTGTATATGTAATAGCCAGTGGTTTATTCCGCATGGTTTCTACTTTTGGTTTCTAAAAAAAAAAAAAAAGGCTTAAGTTTACTTTTGGGAAAACTTTCCTTCTTATCAGTTCCAGTATATGTCTTCTGTCATAAAAGCAGGGTTGTCAGATTTATATTTAAAAACAGCAATCATAAAAATACACACGTTTTCTTGATGCATTTCTTTATGTTAGAAAATCAGTCTACAGAGAGCTGTTTACTCTCATGTACATACGGTAGTTCTTTCTTGATTGCCACGGCAAACCTCCTGTGTTAAGGCCGTTGTACACATCCCAGGTGTGCTGTGGTCCTTCCTCCCTGTTGAACACTCACCCTTTCTCGTCCCTTCTGAACAGTTGCTCTACTTCGTTCCTGCCGAACATTCATGCTACTTCTTCCCTGTTCGTCACTCACTTTGTTTCGTCGCTGCCGAACGTTTACACTACTTTGTCCCTACTGAACACTCACACCACTTCGTCCCTGCTGAACACTCAATCTAATTTATCTCTGATGAACACTTACACTACTTCGTCCCTTTTGAACATTACTTCTTCCCATCTGAACACTTACAATACTTCGTTCCTGTTGAAAACTTTCTCTAATTCGTCTCTGATGAACACTTGCGACTTCTGTGATCTGGTCTCACACACTGAAGTGGGTAGATAAAGCAGTGGGTTGTGTGATGGAGTCGTAGGTGCAGTGTTGAGCGCTAGAGAAAGTGGCGGGTGTGACAGATAGTACCGAGTGTGTGGCCTGGTGGAGGAGAGGCGCCACGGTTGGCTTCAGCCTCAAAGGGACACGCCCGCCACACCATCACCAGCAGATCACGGGAGACGACCCTCTTATCACACTCAACCAGGAGGGACAGCCCACCTCCTGTCTCCAACTTCCTCCTCCCGCTCCCTCCTCCCCCTCCTCATCCCTGTCTCCCACTATTGTTGTCGTCAGTAATTAAACCACGGCTGCTTCCTCTGTCACACGCTAGGTGGCTCTAGATTTATTAGCTTTTTCTTCGGTCTACGTCTCTCACGTTTTTCATTCAGAGCCACGTGCTTCGTTTTCCATAACGAACCAAATCTTTCTTTCCATAGCTTGCCTTTTCTTACAGTAATTTTCATATCCTTTTTATTTCACAGCTAAAAATTTTTTATCGATATTATTTTTATTTCTGTCCTTTTGTCTTCCATGCCTGTCACTTTCTTCACTTATCATTGAGGGTGTCTTACATCCTTGTGGCTTTTCCTCTCCTTGTGCACGCCTTCCTGCCTCGCATGTTTTCTTTTCTTTCTTAATGTGAGGATGTGAGTGGCGCGGGACCTTGCGGCGTGCAACGGCTAGTCAGCAATTCCTCCCCCACTAGCTGACTCTTCGAGTCCCAAAGATATGGAGGTGCTACCCATCTCATCACAGTGTCCCCATTCTCTCTTTTTTTTCCGCTTATCAGTTAATGCGTTTAGAGGGGACACCTGTTCAGAAAGCTGGGGTCCCGCTTGTAAAGGGCCATGTAAGTATCTACAGGTCAGGAAAATATGAGAGTGTATCCTACAGACGACGCGTTGAAGGTCCTTCATGGAAGACTGATAAAGAAAACGAGTGTGGCGTGGACCCAGATGCCTGGATCTATTTCTGAGGTTGTAACGGCCAAGACGCGCTAGTTATAGTTAACACATGGAGGGAAGCCGCTACGTAGTGTATCATCCATTATCACATGGAAAGTAATCGATTCATGTAATATATGGAAGTATCGTATGTTTTCCTGTGGCGGTCGTCTTTTTCATAGAGAATTCTTTTTTGGATCTAGGGTATTTTACCACTTTTTATGTGAAATAATATGACACCTAGGATGGTGTATTTTGGGAAATGCCCATTGGTTTGGCCTCAAATTGGCAGCCCTGCTTTCATGATAATATTGTAAGATATTAATTGTTCGTGACATTTCCTGTCATTTGTTTTAATAAATGTTATATTAATTTATTATTTTGATGGGAATACCTGTAAACTGGGTCGAATCCTGGTTGCGGCAGTCGGTCCACAGTTAACCCAGCTGTTCATCCACCCCTAGAGGTTGGTCGATAAAATGG
>JAYMFT010213506.1:0-10000 GCA_038088735.1 Panulirus argus
ATATATTGTGGAAGCATGGACGAAGTCTTGACATACCAAAATTTTCTCATCCAATGAATGAATAAATGACGCTCACATCTGACTCCTAAAGCCTCAGTGGCGTAGCAGTAAGCAAGGGCCCGCCTGGGGTGGGGCACGCATGGGTTTGAATCCTGGGCGCAGCAGTCGGCCCCTGGTATTCTTCCTTCCATCGAGACTGGTCATAAATGGGTTTCTGGCTTAGGCTGGTGTGTATGTGTGTGTGTAAACAGCATTAAAGACTTTATCCATACCCAGGTTAAGAAACGATGCAACACGAGTGTAGAACTCTCTCCCCGTAAGACATAAAATATTAATCACTATCACGGACAGGTGGCGGAGTGATGCATGAGGATGACTGAGCGAGGTTAGCAGGAGCAGTCGAGCGGGAGGTGCAGCAGCAGTGGTGCGAGGCTGGCCCCAGGCAGGACCCGCTCCCACCCCTACCGTACTGCACAAGGCCAGCCAGGAGCAGCCATCGAACCCCCCCCCCCCAGGGTGAAGGTGCGACTGAAGAGAGAGAAAGTCGCTGTCTCAGATGGTTAAGTTGATCGCTGTGTACCGTCCGGAAAATGAGCGCTCTTCCGATGTATATCTCTAGGCGTTTTAAGAAGATGCAGGGAACTTAGAAAAAGCACACCTACGTACCGTCTAAGCAGTATCATAACAATGGCTTCGGCCATATACATTCGTGGTGGAAGGGCACACATCATTAAAAGGAGAAAACGTGAGAAGCTGAGAAATAATAATGACAGGAGTACGGAGTATGTAAGAAAAAGATACGATGATTAATGTTAAACCAGGGAGCTTAAGTTTTGATGTGACGAAGTATGACAAGCAAGCCTGACACGGAGGATGTAAGATGGTTCCGGCCATCACCCCTCGGTTATGACGGCAGTAACTCGACCGAAGGGTAGGGTCCTCCAGAAACTGTAACCAATCGCAAGTCTTTCGCTCGTGGAGGCCTCTGTCCTTCTGTTGGTGCGTAGCGGTGATCTCATAAGAGCATATGTTGGTATGTATATTATGTATAGTACATATATGTACATATATGTATATATGTGTTTGTATGAGTGGATGGGTCTTTCTTGGTCTGTTTCCTGGCGCTACCTCGCTGACGCAGGAAACAGCGATCAAGTATAATAAACACAAAACAAATGAATATATATATATATATATATATATATATATATATATATATATATATATATTTTTTTTTTTTTTTTTTCTCTCTCTCTCTTATGTATGTTAGGCAGAAACACACCAGCACGGAAAAGAGTATAGACAAGGTATAAGGTATATATCAATAATGTTACGAGACGGGAAGCACCATGAGTGTAAAACTATTTCCCTGTATTACAAAAACTAATTACACACATAGACACACACCCACACACACACACACACACATTCAGTAACGTCATAGCCAGAAACCAATGTTATTCCGTTCATCCAGTCCTGGATAAAGGGAATAAGCTAAGAGATGAAACTGTAAATTCTAGGGTAAAGAAAATCTTAAAAGTTGTATCCGGTTCCAAAAGAAAAATGAGTTGGGTTCCACGCTTGTATAATTCCCTCTCCTACATTACAAATATATGGTTATATCTAATTTATATGTATAAGACAAAATGGTCTAACTAAATTACACCTAAGTCCGCTATGCTTGCAACTCAACTGTAACAAAACTCAGCCACTTACAAATCCTACATAGCCAGGCATCTACCCAGAAATTTAAACCGCCACATTCCCCAGCATATCCGACTGAAAAAGCGGTTTCGAAACACGGGCGGTAAGTTTACATTCCAGTCGACATGACAATAGGACGTTTGGACACCGTCCAACGTTAAGGCGGCTTTGAAAAGTCAGGAGAACGCGCCTAGATTAATATAATTAGCACCAGATCACGAGCGCTGAGAACAAAACAAATCATTTTCCGTTTAATGAGTTACAAAAAATGCAAGAAACTCAGCCCTGTAACAGTGAAAAGGCTGTGCATATGATAGCTCTCCCCTCACCCCCCAACCATGATGCTGTAATAACAGTGGCCATTATAATATTACAGCCTTAATGCATGAAACGCATGCGTGGGAGAGGCGAAGATGGAGCTGATGTAGGGTTCACGCAAGCTGCAACGAACAGCACGTTACCGGTGTACACATACAGGTTCAACTACCCTCCCAAATACCCACCTCCTGTGTTCACTGCCCTGACAATAACCAAGTACGGATACAAATGTTTATTTGCAAAAGCGTAAAGTTAACCACTTCGCTAAGACGAGCCACATACCGACTCACCCATCCACACACATACACACATACCTCTACAGATACCAGTCCACTCATTCATCCACATAGACACACACACAAAAAAAAGTCCAAACATACTCGTACTTGCATGACAGAAAAATAAGTGAAAACAGATTAAGTGAATGAAGCCTATGACAGCAAATGTTGAGAAACCTTGGAATAAATCAGCCTGCGTCATGCGACAACCACCGGACACCTTGGTACAGCAGCACCGAGCTAAAACGTGACTCAGCAACACACACACACACACACACACACAACGATCGTTCACAGCCATCCAACACGACAGGAAAGATGCAGACAACAGTAAGAAGGTAACGCCATGCTATACTTAGCTTGGCAAAAAGGAGGTATATCTTTTGGGCAACGGTACAGGTGATGCTCATAAATAAGCCAATGTGACGCTGGGGACATGACGGTGAAGTTAATGAAAAGGAGCAGCAGGACATATTTAGAACAGAGGCTGGGTGAGATCTGTGAACATATTGTAAGGGTTCACTAATATTCAGTTCACTAGTTATAACTTAGTTGTAAGGGTTCACTGATATCCGTTTCGCCAATTATAAGTTATTTGCAAAGGGTCACTAAAACCCAACTCACCACGTGTAGGGGTCAACTTACACCCAATTGAGGACTGACTGGTTTATTACGTAACACCGATATATTTACAAGAGCAGTTTGTGAAAATAAAAGTTTCATGTTTAATTAAAAGAATATGATACAGAAAATAATAATTACTTTGTAAGATTGTTCGAGTCACTCCTTGACTTGAACATTGTTACAATATGATCTAGCGATAGGTGGGTGCTTCGTGTGGAAATTTGTTTTTCTGTTTATCATAATACACCATTCCCTAAAAAAAAAAAAAGTGGCTGAAGCTACGCCAACACATAGCCTTCAGTACAACATCCACACATCCTCGACCCGTACCCAGTAAGTTTTAGAGAAATATGATCTTTTTAGTTGCTGTTGAAGGCTCCAGTCACAGACCAAAGTCCACATCAAGGCCGGGCCTTAATTGAAATACAGAGAGAATTATGAAAAGGAAAAAGAAAAGACGAGGGAGAGTTTTTCTACAATTATATGCTTCTTACTTTTACGCTCTAAACACATACTGAAGTTGATATGCCAACTCGAGAACTATGTCTCCATTAACACCACTTCCACACAAAATGTTTCCGGTGCATTCCATCCAATATCATCTAAGTGTGACAGGAAATCTATCCTTGATGTCAATGAAAAGCATAAGATCGAACAGGTAGCATTTCAAGAAACATTGACCTGTCTGAAAACAGCGTGTGGCTGATTCACAACTGATAAGAGAATTCAAAGATGACAGCTTAATCATCTATGCGACGATTCAGCAAATATCTTTCGGACGAAAATACTAAAAATATATCTACGAATCACCATCCAGTTTCCTATTCTTTGGATGTCTGTGATAAACAGCGAGCCAGGGCCGTCAAGAGCTCACTGAGCCAGCACGGACCCCGGGGCAAACAACCTCGCCCCCCCCACCCAATTGCTTGGGGGGGAGGTGCCCGGTGAGGTTCACAGAATCCTTTCTTTTTAAACTCTGTTTTAAGAACTTAAAAGACCATTTATTTGTAGAGCAAAGAGCTCATACACAATGAAAAAAGTAAAGTGGAGTAATAAAAAAAAAAGTTAAGTCGAGGACGATGGTTTTCGAATTATGTGAAAATTAGGATCAAGTGGGAATTGGGTGAAAAAAAAATGGGGAGGGGGAGGTAAGGCACTGGCCTCTTGACAGAATCCAGGCCCTGGGACAGTGATCCCCCCTTCCCCCTCTCTTCGGGCCTGGAGCGAGGCACAATGTGATGCCAGAGCACCTGTCAAGGTGATGAGACCGGCGACTGTACTATATACACTTTTTTCCATTCAAACCGAAAGATAAGGGGAAAAAATCACACACATGCTGCGTATTTCAGAATAGTGATAAATACTTTTTAACACTAAAAGCCTATATAACCAAACAATTTTCTTCTCGCAACAAAACCACTTTAATGACCACAAGTATCATCCTTCAGCAAAATAAATAGTTCCTCACAATGTGTGACTCATTTCTATAAATATATTTGCCAGTAGATCAAACTCTGCGGAACCTTTCATACATGTCGCAACCTTCCCCCACCCGGCTAACTTTGGAAGCTCGAAGAATGATGGTTGACTTGACGTCTTGGATAGGCATCACAATCACTCCAACATTCCATCTTCTAGTAACGGAAGACGACATTTACGCGGGAAAGTAGAGAGCATCGAAGGTCTGGGTGTTGCTTTTTTTTCAAGAAATTTTCATCCTGTACCAAAAACGCTGGTTTGTTGCCTCTATAACTTGAGAAAATAAGTGCACCATTTTACTTATGATTCTCAAATTTCTAGAAAAAAAAATCTGTGCACTTGTTAATGTCTATGCAGGAGGAAGTTTTTCAGTGGTAACCGGTAGCTTTTAACGCACAGATATTTTGGAACCGATATCGGTACTGTGGTGCACCCGAGCGTCGGACATCCTGACCCGGAGTGAGGACAACACGTAACCGATTGTTGTGAATCGACAATACAAAAACCAACTGATCGTATCACCAAAAATGCTTTAAGATACCCATATCACAGTTTATGGCAAGTTACCAATCATGCTTACTGTACCTACATCAAGGTAGGTACTCATATATCAACAAACCCCAAAGGGTGCGAGACTGAAGCAATCTTGTTCAGCATTTGAACATGGTCCCGTATAATTCATGGGTAAAGATGCCAACCTACTTCACTATAGAAGCCCATGCAGTATGATGTTCACTGGGTGATCTGGCTTGGATTACTGTTCACCATGTGAAGACACAACGGCTGCTAATCATGCTAACAGGTAACCTCTTTGGCTCTGATGCAATGTCTGTGGTCTTGCCATAAGTGCCGAATGAATCAGACGGATGATCATGGTAAATGACCAATGTATTTATAAAAAAAAAGTTCACAGTAAAGTATTATTACAAAAGTTTTTGCATCTAATTGTTTATGAGATGTTTCACCCATTTATTAAATCAACTTTTGGCATGACCTACGATATGTTTTGTATTTCAAGAACCGTCTTAAACTAAAAATTGATCTATTTTATAAAAAAAAAGAACATGAAACCCTTCAAGGAAGCAGAAGCAATTTTGTATTACTATAAGGTAGGAGACTTGTTTAATTTTTTCTCCTTTCCCATGACAAAATTCCTTCTGATGCCTTAACCTTTAGCAACATTAGATTTAGTCTTGAAACTTATATCCCATCTCCATCTAGCTTTTGGAGGAGCCTCTGTAAATATATACTCAAGTTTTGCAAGAACTTGTCTTCCTATAAATTGTAAAAATGGAGGAGAAAGAAAGAGATATACTCCCCCCACCTCCAGTGTAGGAAAAATCCTTCTCAAACTCCGACTCTCGAAGAGAGAAAGAGTACTACCTAACTTTAATGAGATTTTTGCCATATGACAGAAAGAGGATACAAAGAGATTTTGTTTAAAGCAAGGCTAGCACCTGGCATTCACCTTAAATCTTCCATGATTCAGAATGCCGTTGTCTTCGACAGCCATATACTTACCAAAAATGTCAATTCTTGGATTATTCAACACTTCATTTAGCTGCATAACCAGTTTTCTTTGTTATGTTTCATTGCTTGAGTGCACTGAACTTTTTTTGTAGGGTGCCATTTTGTTATATTCTCAGATCCAATTAATCAGTTTCTCTAAGTACATGAGACTAATAAGATGTTTTCTGTTCACCCTTCTCCTTCAAGTGGGCATGCTACTAATGCTCAAAGCAGAGAAAGGGTGAAAAAAATTTATCCACAAGGCTGTGTCTTGTGAGCAATTTTTTCCTACTTCTTTGCCTTTTTCTCTTACCTTCCTTGACTACCTTGTATTAGCGCTTATGACCCGCAAATTGCGTGAGCTTCATATAGTTAATGGGAAGTGGGTTAGCCTGGTGGTGGCTACTAATTACTATGCAGACCCAATTCAGGTGAGCATTAGTTACGAATACCTATGAGTTTTTTGCAGAGGGTGAGCAAAGGCTGCTGCTTGCTCACCAAATAAGAAGGCTGAACACAGCATTGGTGGATGTATTTTCAAAATGTACCACTATAATCAAGGGTCACTGCCTCAAAGAGAAAAGGTTTATCATCCTTCAAAACCTGTATTTTTGGTTCTTGTCAACATTAACTAATTCCATATTTTTCTCCATGGGATTACTTTACATGTCAATATCTTATTTTTTCATCGTTCTCTCCTTTCTATAGTAATTTCTCATATTTTCTTCTTTTACCATTCTCCTCTCATTATTCATTTTTTCTTTCTCTTGGTATCCTCAGTTTTACATTTTTTTCTTATCTGGTATTAATTGTTCTATCTACTTGGCTTAACCTCTTGTAAAATACTGTTGTATTGGCATTCATATTACAGTCCTGTCTTTGAAAACATCATTCCAGTTTGTATTTGTAATTACACCATTTATCGTTTCCCATTTTGTTTAAATGTTAGTTCACATTACTCAATCTGCTAATGTCTTCAATTATTGTGTTATACTTATTCTCATCCACTTCCATATCATTCACAGCATTTACTTCCATAACATTACAACTTTGAGATACAGCCAGCAAGTTAATGCTTGAAAAACTGAGAGGAGGAAATAATGTTAGGGGAAATGAAGGATTTGAAATGAAGAATCTGAAGTTGTAAATGATAAAATAATGTAATTCATGCTATAAGGATGCATTCATCTTATTCAATCATCTTTTCCAGTCTGTCAGACAGTGTAACATCACTGCAACAAATATTATACATTTTGTTGAAAACCTAAATTTTCATCACAAAATATTGTTTAAGACTTTTTAATGGCAGATAAGCTTAGAAATGCAAGAAAATTGGTTAAATTCAGATATGTTTTTTCAAGAAAGGATGATACTTCTTAGAGAATGCCCACAAAATCTAACTACAGTGAAAAGATTAAGTAACCACATTCACTTATTACACATGCTCTATCTATGCTACTACAAATATAATCATGCATGTTGTCTGTCTGTGATCTATACCCTCTTCCAGTTTTATGTCAGTGTCAACCTAAAATTTAGCAAACCACCCTTGGGCTTTCCCTTGACGACACCCTAAGGGAAATCATATTCTAAAAAGAAAAAATAGTTATTTAATTAACAGTTAATACAAAGAAGTTTTGATTCTAGGCTTTCAGCCATCCTTCTGATAACAATGTACATAAAATTATGTTCTACAGGCAAAGAACAGACATTTCACATTGACAGACAATCTACACATATCCCAAAACACATGTATAACCCTTGCACTAACGTTGCAAATGCACAGATTTTCTCTAATTATGTGTCCTCTCTAAATACAGATGACCAAAAAAATTACTAATCACCATTTTTTTAATAATGCTGGTCCTATAGCTATGACCATCCACAACATCATCTTGGTTTTCTAATGCCCTTGAGGACATACGAAACTGTATACAATTTGCATATATTTTATGCTGGTTTTAAGAGTTGCCATCTATCCCTACAGCTCAGTTTGCAGCATATATTCTTACTGAGGGCACTGTCTACAAAACTGTAGGAATCTTTTTATTAAGTATACTGTGCAATCCGACCTAATACATTCACTATTCTGCTATATTACATAAATTTCTTAAGTTTCGAAAAATGGTGTAACGCTTTGGGTCACTGAAATAGGTTTCACTTATCATTTATAAACCATATTCGTACAACTCGGCGTCAATCAGGTATGTACTTCCATTCAGAGATTATATATCGCGTTTCACCATTCTGGTATACGTACCCCGGAAGCCCTTCGCTCCCTCGACCTTCTCTACCATCGATGAAACATTAAAGGAAACCAACTTTCTCATCAATTGAGAGACAAATGTAACTATTAAGTCTATGATCAAGTCATCTAAACCAGTAAACCGTTTCGTTAAATAGCGTAAAACTTTGGGTTACTGAAATAGGTTTCATACATCATTTATAAACCATACTTGTACTAGTCGACAGCAATGACGTACGTACTTCCGTGGTCCATGTCATTCAGAGGTCAAATATATCTTTTCTCTATTTTGGACAGTGAATCATCAACCAAAATAATAACAAATTATTTTCAGTTGCTGTTGCGTCATAGGAGGAACCTACATAACACACCTATATAATACTATAAATCAAAACAAAGCACTAACGTACAATAGCAACATTTCCTTCATAAATCATGAGATACATACGTTTTGAGTGTCTTCGGCATTCGCCCACATGAGCTAAAGCGAAGAATTACTGACTGAGAAAATCAACACACACGCACAGTGTGACAGGTTAGCCTCCTTTGATCTCCGCTCGACAATATCGTCTGCATTTACGGTGTATTTTTACGACATCTGTTGAGGAGAAATAGCACTACCGCAGTAACATTTTGTCAAATAACTTCATTTGTCAAGACATTCAAAGTTTCATACTATGTTGTGTTACTAATGATGACGTTACGTTTCGTTTCACCAAGTGATGGTTATTATTGATGTTTATATAATAAAGCCAGTAATATGAATGGGTCGGTATCTCGCCCTCCAGAGAAAATGTGTAACAGCTGATCATATAAACAAACAGGTATTTGTTGAAGAGGTTGTCATGCGACAGCCACACAATTACTTTGGAATCTGTTTAATGACAAACATATCAGTGACTGGTTTGAGAATTAGAGTGACTTGCTAACGGTGATTCTAATCTAGGGTCATTAAGTGAAGGAAAGTAAGTTTGTCTCGTGATACGGGTTTTCAGCTCAAGAGTAATTTGAATTTATCTTGGCAAAAGAATTGAAGTTAGATGTAAATAATTCACCAGAGATTTCACATACAGGATTTATAAAAACCATATTACTAATGTGGTCCTCGTGATAATTCAGCATTATTGATGGCACAAAGTAAATTATATCAAGAGTACAAAATGCAATTGAACTAGAAACAAAGTAGAATGATTTCATTATGACTGACAGTTGATAGTGAAGAACTGAGTACAGTTACTAGCAAGGTAATTTTTCAGTTTGCAGACTTTGCAGACCTATGTGTTCTGGATGGAAGATTTTGTTGAAAGTTAAAACAATGAATTCCTTACAATGTGTAGTGTGGGATTGTAGGTATAACATCACGTACTCACTCAATTTTAAGTTCTTGTAAATTTGGAGCATATGTGAAATTGTGGGGTAAAAAAAACACTATATCAGCACTTTAGAGGGTAATATAAATGCATTAGTGATAATATTGTCAAAATTTAGCAAGGAGGAAATTAACAGAGGAGCACCTCTGGTGTCCTGAGGCCATTTTCTGGTGAAAAGAAGGGTGACCATTGGTGGGTGGCTGACAAAAATAATCACCTGGCATTTACTCAGATGCTACAGAGCTATAGTTGGATTGTAAGTCAATATACAAACTGATTTAGGCAGTAGTACAAGAAACCTTTCCTGTAGGGTCCAGATATGCCTTATTTCCTTTAGTAACCAATATCTGTGAAAGATTTCCAGTGTTACTCAGGGCCTTTCTAAAGGTTCCTGCAGCCTAAGGTTATGCTACTTCCATTAGCAGAGAAATGTAGACTCATTTATATTGAGAAATTCTTTGACAAGTCTATAT
>JAYMFT010213517.1:0-11472 GCA_038088735.1 Panulirus argus
ATTTCACCTTCATATATATATATATATATATATATATATATATATATATATATACAGTGCAAGGAACAAAGAAATTGCCTTATTCGCTCCCATCTTTTCTCTGTCATATACAATGCATTGAAAAACCACAGCATCCAGTCCGAAACCTGGCCCTACATATCTGTCTGTGGTTTCCCCAACCGCTTTATCTGCCTTATTTCAGCCAACTGACAGCACGTCATTCCCAATATTGCACCGATTCGTCTGTCCCTTGCATGCCGTGTACCTTCCTGCATGTTCAGGTCCCAAAACTTCGAAACAACTCTTATCTCCTTGCTTTCCCCATCTTCCTTGTTTCCTTCACTTCTTACATGAGTACCCTCTTAACCATCCTCTTCTCACTCCTGCTCTCCATATATCTGGACCATTTCATCACGAATTTTTCAACTATCTCATACTACATTTCTCTCCTCTTACTATCATATTTCTCTCAGTCTCAAATATATTCAATCAACCCTCTTTACACCACACATTGTCCTCAAACATTTCATTTCTAACACACCTAACCCTCTTCTCCGTATTTTTGTCTAAGGCCCACGCCTCGCATCCACACAGCACCACCGAGACTACTATACCATCAAACATACCCATCTTTGATCATTAAGGATATTGACCTCTCTTTCCACACATTGCTCGATACGCTTAAGACCTTTGCCTCCACACCTGTTCTATAGCTCATCACTTCCTCAACCATGCTTCTATTCGCTATGTTCATCCCCAGGTATTCCTCCAAGTTTTCCTCCATTCAAACTCACACCCCAACTAATCTATCTCTCAGCACTGCTAAACCTAATAACCTTAATTTCATTGACATTTACTCTCAATTTTGTCAATTCACACGCTTTTCCAAACTCTGACACCAGGTTTTGCTTTATATCACTCAAAGATGACATCATCACCGAGTCATTAGGCTGAACAGAGTTTAGGGACAGGTTAGTTGGGGTGTGACTTTGAATAGAGGTAACTTAGAGGAAGCTACGTTTTTCAGATACCTGGAAGTGGACTTGAAAGCGGAAATGGGTCATAGGGTGTGGGAGGAGGCGAAGGTTCTGGGGGCGCTGAAGAAGATATGGAAAGAGGAAACGTTATCTGGGAGGGCTAAAATGGATGTTTAAAGGAATAGTAGTTCAAACAATATTATATGGATGCGAGGCATGGGCTATAGATAAGGCTGTGCGTAGGAGAGTGAATGTACTGGAAATTTGTTTCAGGACAATATCTGGTGTGAGGTAGATTGATCTAATAAGTAATGAAAGGGTAAGAGAGAGATATGTGTGGTAATAAGAAGAGTGTGGTTGATAGAGTAGCAGAGGGTGTGCTGAAATTGTTGGGACATATGGAAAGAATGAGTGAGGAAAGGTTGACAAAAAGGATATATGTGTCAAAGGTTGAGGGAACGGGAGATTAAACTGAAGATGGAAGGATGGAGTGAAAGAGATTTTAAGCGGTTGGGGCCTGAACATGCAGGAGGGTGAAAGGCGTGCACGGGATAAAATGAATTAGTACGATGTGGTATACTGGGGTCGACGTGCCATCAGTGGACTGAACCAGGGCATGTGAAGCGTCCGAGATAAACTATGGAAAATCCTGTGGGATCTGGATGTGGATAGGATGCTGCATTTCGGTGTTTTGCACATGACAACTAGAGAATGGATTAATGCAACCTTTCTTCCCATGTCTCTGGCGCTACCTCGCTAACGCTGGAAACGGTGATCAAGCATGGAAAAAAATTAGTGAGGTAGGGCCAGGAACAGACAAAGAAAGGCTGCATTCACTCGCATCCATTCTCTAACTGTCATTTGCAAAATACCGAAAGCAAAGCTCTTTATCGACAACAAGTTGCCACAGACCCTTTTGTGGTTTACCCCGACCGTATCACATATCCTGGTTCAGTCCACTGACCCCTGTATAACACATCGATCCAGTTCAATCTATCCCGTGCACGCCTTTCACTCTCCTGCATGTTCAGGCCCCGACCGCTTGAAATCCTTTTCACTTCCAATTTAATCTCCCACTTGTTCTTGTTCCCTCCACTTCTAGAATGTATATCCTCTTTGTCAACCTCTCCTCACTCATTCTCTCCATATGTCCTAAACGTTTCAAAATATCCTCCTTAGCTTTCTCAATCACGCTCTATTCTTAATTAAACCTCTCTCTTACCTTTCATTACCTACTCGATCAAGCCACCTCAGTACATACCGTCCTCAAAGCATTTTATTTCCAGCACATCTACCCTCCTCCGTATATGCCTCGCATCCATACAACATTGTTGGAAATGCGATACCTCCATACATAATCATTTTTGCCCTCCTATATAACGACCTCTTTTTCCACACATTCTTCAGTGCTCCCAGAACCTTTGCCCCCTCACCCACCCTAAGATTCAATTCCGCTTTCATAGTTCCATTTGCTGTCATGTCTGTTCCTAGGTATCTAGAACACTTCACTTGCTCCACATTTTCTCCAATCATACTCAAGCCCCAATAAGCCAGCCTCTCTATTACCCTGCTAAACCTAATATTCTTGTCTCATTTTACATTTACTCACGACTTCCTCCTTTCACACATTCATCCAGTCTCAGTCACCAGTTCCTGGAGCTCCTCACTCGAATCTGCCACCACTACTGTATCATCAGCAAACAACAGTTGACTCGCTTCCCAGGCCCATTCATCCCCAGCAGAATGCATATTCGCTCCTCTCTCCAACTCTTGCCTTTGCCTCCCTAACCACCCCATCCATAAACGAATCAAACTGCCATGGTGACATGAAGAACGCATGCCGCAGATCTACCTTCACTTGAAGCCACTCATAGCTTTCTTTTCCTACTTGAAAACACGTCTCACACCCATAATCAAAAGTTTTCACTGCTTCTCGCGTCTTTCCTCCGGCACTATATATTCTTAAGACCTTCCACAAAGCATTTCTATCAACCATGCTTTCTCCAGGTCCTTAAATGGCACATGATAATCCTTCTGTTTCTTTATTTCTTCCACACATTTTTTCAGGCAACCACATGATCCGCACATCCTCTACCACTTTTGAATACACATTGTTCCTCCCAAGTCTGATGATGTGTGCATGCCTCCTTCACCCCATCAGTCACTACTCTATTCACTATTCTGCCATACAACTTACCAAGTGCACTCAGCAAACTTTTCCTCCGCTGCATTTATATAGCAGTACTATGCATTCAACCCGTTAATCCTCGGGTACCTCACAATGGTCCAATGATACATCGGAAATCCACAAACATTCAGACAGCCCAGCGTGAGCCTGCGAGAAGGAAGAGCGCTCTCTTCTTGCCTTCTTCTGCTCCGCGTTTTAGAAACAACAGAGAAGGGGGCCAAGTGAGGATTTTTTCCTCTAAGGCTCAGTCCTCTGTTCTTAACACTACCTCGCTAACGCGGGAAATGGCGAATGTGTATGAATGAAAAAAAAAAACTTTTCCATATATAAGTACTTACAATCAAGACACAAACAATCACTATAAAAGTATGTTCAACAGCTTTTCTAAATAAATGTACTCAAAACCAAGGAAAGCATAATGATTCAAATAATAGGGGTAATGCAATCTCATATTTTGGAACTCACTTAGGCCATACATAATTCTTGAACTATTTCTAAAGACATCTAAACAGTAAATTATTCAGCGCATTTTAATTAAAATAAAGATTACAACTTTATTCTTTTATAATGAAAATGTTGTATACCTGAAAGCATATTTATTTTTCTCTTCCATTCATACCTTGAACCAGAAATTTCATGAAGAGATAAGTCTGAGATGGACACTTTCATTTCTTAAGCAAAATTCACTTTGTAAAATAATCTTAGTGGTAAAACTCACTTACTACCATGTATTGGCATTAGGTAAGCTGAAAGACTTTACTTTTAATGTTGACATATTACCCACTATGTGGGTAATATGTTTACAACTGGTAAGCATGGATTAGGTGTTACTAGATTCTACCTGCTAGAGGTTACACTGAGTTAAAACTTACCTCTGGAGGGGTGTTGTTTCAGCGTCAGTTGACAAACCAGAATACACTCTAATCAGAGAAATTCTTGTTTCAAAGAAATCCATCCTGTCCCTGATAATGAATGTAGCACAGCCCCTGAAAAGGGGTCCTGGGTAACACCAAAAAAACTAAATTAAACCTTGGTTCAGTGAAACACAATCTGTAGCAGCTGTTGGGCTTACAGTATAGTCTACAGTACCATAATTACTACCAACATTGCAGCAGAGTTATCCTCTTTTCACTGATAAGAATGTTTATGTTTTTGATTTACAAAAACACATCTGTTCAAGCATAGACATAATTTCAGTATATATATATTATCAGTGTGTTCTGCTAACCAAGGGTCAATTCTTATTTACTCTTGGCTGGAAAACAAGTCTTTATACTATGAATTATATATTCAAATCAACAATATACTTCAATGTTACTAAAATTTATTACTATGTTCCTGTGCTTAAAATTTTGCACAGTAAAAAAACTGAAAATTTTGTTTAATGGTTCTATGCTTTCTTTGTTTTATTATTTCAAATATTCAATTTCATAAAGATTACTGATTTCAAACAATCATAGAACATAAACTTAATTCTATTCCTGAGTAATTAATCCTTTGGACCTCATAATTGTACTTCACCAAAGTATATATATCTCTACACAATGATTTAAAGCTAACCTATGTACCAAATGTAAATATGACCATCTAGAACATGCTACTCCAAACCTTCCCAATTTTCATGCTACTTCCACATTAGAATACTAAACCTAATGGACCTCAATGCGATCAAAATGTGGGGAACAATGTGGCTGAAATTCTGGGTTTGAAGACAATGCATCAATTTTTCGACTATGTATTTGATCCCTTATAGAGAAACCAGACAAGAAGTTCTTATTTTCTGGGGGTGAAAAATCATCTGGAGGTAATGGATGATTCACATTAAGAAATTTCTCATTTTTCATATTACTGGAATAATCTAGAACATTGCCAGTGTTTGCTGGTTTCTTATTCAAATTGGATGGATTTGTCTTGTCATTTCCAACCAATGTTTTGTCTTCAGTACAATGAACAAATCTAGTCAGAAACATAATAAACTGTGTTTCACTCCTATGTCTTTTGAATAAGTATAAAACATACAAATCAGCATAACCACAAAGTTTCAGTACTTTATTCTTGACATTTCTAATACTCTTAGAGGATGAATGAGTACATAGGAAGAGCCGATTAAAGGGTGGTAAAGTTACAAGTAACAGAAAAAGCACTGATACAGCAGTGCATACTGTTATTAATACCAGCCAAATCCACAGCAAGATAAAAACTTTTTCATACAATTCCATTAATGTGAGATGACATCCAATATTATCTTCTCGAGCATTATTGACTAAGACAGAACCATCAAGCTTGCAATGTACAAATGGAGGGAATGTACGGGAGAGTTGGTCTGTAAAGTTCTGTGGGTGACGCTGAAATGGGTATGCCATGTATACCAACCCTAAAAAGTTACCCTGAAAAAAAAAAATTACTTTTAAAGCTTCACATCTAAAAATTTTCATATGCCAAAAATACCAACCCTAAAAAGTTACCCTGAAAAAAACAATGTACTTTTAAAGTTTCACATCTAAAATTTTAATTCTCTCACTAACCTTTTTAAAACCACTAAAATTTTCTGTTCCCACATATACAGTCAGGCTTCTATCAAACTTCTGACTCCCCCTCTTGATATTTCAGCTGATATTCATCTATTAAATCAATGGGAAAGATAACATCTTTAGGTCTTTTACTTTATACAATTGCATCCTCCCAGCAATAAAGTGTCAAGCGTAATTAAGATCATTAGAGAGAAAGAGCCCATCATCCTCCAAATACCTTGAAATTTAAAGTAAATAATAAATGCAAACATATATTTATGGTTATTCTGAAGGTATTGAGAAAAGAAACTCAATCAGTTTTATCAGTTCTAATAAAAACGTCAGAGCTGGCTGAATACAACCATACGAAAAATAACATGCTGGGGTAAAATATATTTACTTTTAATTACTCAATGTTCAGTCAGTGAATGGCATAAGTATATGATGTTTCAATAATTTTGTGAAAATTTTAAGAATGATGACCTACCTGCAGCACGAAGTTGAAGAAAAAAATGGCTGCTACATCTATGACCAATGCCACCATATGACACAATAAAAGCCAAAAGTAGAGCATTGTATGTGTGGAGATATGGCTATGTATGTAATTTAGCATTGTCTCTGTATCTTGTTCCCAAGAGGACCCATCATACCTAGACAGTAAGACCACATAATTAAAATAAATCCCTTGCTAAAAACTATAGTTATTTGCCATTGTAAAGAAGCTTAAACAAATTCTAGTTCTCAGTCTGACAAAAGGCCCACTCTAAATAAGGATTAATAATACACACAAAAAATTCTTCAACAATCAACCACTTTCTTTCTCATACACAAATTAGTAATAAAGATGCATCACATAAAACAATGAAAAATTAATATAAACTATGATAGTAGCTAAGCATGCTTAATATAAGGAAATCTATGATGAAAACCAATACCAAACCAAGCATCAATCTTTAACTCTCTTCCAACAAGCATTTATAGGGATTAAAGTGCATACAACCTTTCATCTTTACAGTAACTGTCACTACAAGAAAACTTGTGTACATACATGCAAAAACCATAAGATACAAATCTAGTATAACATTTTATATTCTTATAGTTAAAGACATGTATGAAGAAGGATAGAAAATGAAAGAATTATACCCTGAATCTACCTTTGTTTTGCCTTGGAGGAGTGTTGAAGTTTACATATGGCATGCAATTCAAAATAGTAGCATTTTTAATTCTTTCTTTCTTATATATGCCTCCTAACCTTGATTCATATCATAAAGATTAAGGAAAATGTACCTTTTCATATAAATAAATTTTTATACAGCTTATTGAGTGCTGCAGGAGCCTCATAAGGGTATAAGGTAGTCCTGGGGCAGGAAGGTAAGGTATACACATATTTTTTTTTCCTTCATATAACCCCCACCCCCCAAGCCTTAGTGAGGTAGCATCACGAATGAACAATCATCTTACTTTCACATATTCTCTCTAGCTGTTATGCATAACATAACATAAAACCAAAGCCTATCATTCACAGCCAAGCCCTGCACTCCTCTGATTTAATTTGATCACTTCATTTGCCCTGGTCCAGACCACTAACAGCATATCACCCACTAAACACTACATCAATCCAATTCAATCTATTCCATATATGCCTCTCACAAAAGAAAATTTTGTACAAGAAAAACCAATGTCTACACAGAACCATAAATAGGCTTACTTTCCCAAAACTAACCTTTGTTCTCCTTTGGCTAAATCAACAATAAGTTTCTTAAGCCGTGGATTTTCTGCTTTCTTTGAAATCATTCGTGGAATGTAGTAGGCACCAGCAGTAAGGAGAAAGGTGAAGTGTATCCAGCGGTAAAACAAGATGTACCGACGAGGACAATCACTTTCTTCATACGTTGTAGTCAGGGGTATCTATAATTACAATGGATGCAAATATGAGATATTTTGAGGCCACTCATGAAGATATCTGAGTTACAGATAGGGCTAGTCAGAAGAATTTTGCATCCTCTACTGCAAAGATTTGAAGTAATGTGGCTCTAAAATTGGTCAACTAATAAAATGCATCATGAGGAATTTTCAAGGAGTCTCAACATATACTGTCCATACATAAATAAAAAGGCAATGCCCAAGCATTACTGATCCACAAAAATGGCACACGAGTATGCAAAGTTTGCATTTTAAATATACATAATTGTTTCTCCCCATAGGCTAAGTAGCATAAGGAACAGCTGAACAATGGTTTCATTTGCACACTTCAACTCTAGCTGTCATGTATGATGCACCAAAATCAAATCCTACCATCAACAGACAAGCTGTGTGCAATGAGCTAGTGACTAGATAGCAAAGTAAGGAACTAATAGGTAAATGAGGGAAACTATGCTTTCTTAACATGGAGTGACAGGCATGAAAACTGAACAAAACAGTATTATAAACTTTTCCCCAAAAGTCAAGAGATGTTTCAGTATTTTTCTAAAAGTAATGTGATGTAAGTCTTGATCTTCTAGGGAGGTTTTCCATTTTCACAGTATATATATCTGTATATACTGTAAGTTAATCAAAACAATATAATATATTAGGTGGTCATTATTTGCCACTCCTTCATGATGGTACAACCTGATAACACACATACAAGCAATTACCAAAATTGTATATTTACATACCTCACATACATAGGGATATGAGAGACATATGTTCTTTATTTCAAAGCTGACAGTTTCTTTAGCATTAAAACTGTACACACAGTAGATGGAATCCCTCAAGAACCAGTTACACCTAAGGAGGATAAAAAAAAAAAAATTAATTCCAGTTACAGGAGGCATACCATTTTAAGTATTTATGTGATATGGATAACAGAATCATCAACTAAAATTCAGCACCACTTTTCTCCTTAATTTTGAAACTTAATCATTTGTTCATTTCAAACTCACATAACTCCTTTTTCCTACACCCATTATAAAATCAGCTAATACATCTGTATTCTTGTAAAGTTCCACATCTTAAGTGCAGTGAACCCTCACCAATTCTATATATCAGTAGTGGGCTGTTGAACTAAGAACCTGAATCAGTAAATTTTTATACTCACTGTATCATACTGAAGGTCAGCAGGAATATGCAGAGACCCATTCGGTAATGTAGTTTGAGCACAAGACTGTCTATTGGAGGCTGGCATACTTCATTTTCCTTTGTACAAATGGATATGAAGGATTTCAACTGCTTTAAGAGACCTATATCATTTTTTTCTCCACCTCCATCTTTCTTGCAACTGATAGTAAAGAGAAAATTGCATATTTATGAAAGAATCTAACATTTTCCACCTTGTACCCTGAGTTGATATGTTAAATGACAATGAAGTCATTAATCACATCATAAACACACAAAATGTCTCAACTACGGTCAAAAACCATTCCTCCAACATCCTCTGAAATACTTCTAACACTACAGAATACACTTAATGCATCTGTTCTCCTCTACTGCAGTATACCTCTTCTCCTTGGCACCATCAATTAAAATAACACACATATTACATTTATGACATTCATACTACAAGACCAAATCGTCTTAAAAAGACTAACCTAATGAATCTTATGACTGTTTTACCCAACACGTATTTTTCATTTCATACGTTATCTGTTATCCAGATTCCAAATACATTAAACTGTTCATCCATCTCTACTATTTAGTGTTACCAGTCTTTGCCCACTCAATGTTATGCAGTGAGTGAAAAGTCACATTTGGAATGGATGTATTATCATCAGTTGCGAGCTCTAAGAAAACTTACGGGTCCATTACTATTAATATACTTTGTTGGTACCTACATAGTGTTGCAAGCAATGCTTTCATCCAGCTGTTAGGTACAACACTTTTCATGCTATCATGAACATTCCTTAACTGCACTTCACCCTTCCACTCTTCATAGTCTCTCTAATTATTACACTTACAACCCCAATGTTTCTAATTTTGAGTGTTAATTGGTCTTTCCATCATCTTTATAATTTCGGTCTTTCTCATATGCCTATTCCACATGACCATTTCTGCTAATACCATCATTCCTGTAATCAAATCTCTTATTCCATCATACTGGCCTGTCAATAAGAAAAACAGCTGCATCATGAAAAAGAAGGGTTTCATGTTGGAAGCATCATATCTATTAGGTTCATAGATGCTATACTCACAAACCTTTGGCTAATACAGCACAGTACTTCTTACTAATTGGTGTCAATATCTGAGACAGAATACTGCACCTATCTTTACATATACCTAACTCATATTACCTTTGTTATGCTCTAAAAATCTTAACACTATAACCTAATAAATATGAAAGAATATGGATAATTTCTACGCTTACTTGCTGTTGCTGTTGCTGCTGTTGATACTTTTGTTATTGTAGTTGCTGTTACCACTGTTGTTTTTGTGGATGCTGCTGTTATATTTGTGGTTGTTGTTGTTGCTGCTGTTGTTATGGGAGTCTCCTGAATTGTTACAAGTGATGCTTGCATTACACTTGTTATAATTACTAACAGGAGTACTGTGGTGGTTGCTGTTCTTATAGTTCGGAGCAGCACTTTGCTTCTGACTGGAATTCTGACTGCTGTTAAGGCCTTTGTTCTTATCAAAATGACCATGGTTGTTACTGGTAGTGTTGTTACTGCTACTGTTATTGCTGGAGTTGCTGCTGTTTTTCTGATAGTTCCTGTTCTTGCCTGTCTTACTGTTGAAGTTTCTTGCACTATGGTGATTACCTTTGTTGCTTTTCTTATTAGCACCTTTATAATTTCCTTTGCTCTTATTGTCATCATGATTCTGCTGATTGTGACTGCCTTTGAAGTTATTTTTGTTTCTTAGGAAGTGTTTTCCTTTTGTCTCAGGCAGTTGTGTAGTTTGTTCTTCATTGTCTCCTTCTCCTTCAATATCTTGCACTGGCTCAGGCACTACAGTTTCATCTTCACCATTATCATAATCACTTCCCCCATCCTCACTGCTTAAGGAGAAGATTTCTTCCAAGGCACAGACTTGTTCATCCATGTCACTATCTGCTCCACTAATACTACTTCCATCAACCATGGTAATAATGGTGTCACTGTTTTCTTGACTCATCTTTAATCTTTACAAGGATGTCTACAAAAAACGTAATACATTAAAATTTCATTGCCTATTGAATATATCACGCATCCTAATACAGCAACATCTTAATATTTTCTCACCCAGTCCTGTTCTGTACTTATCTACATAAAACTTACTAAGAGAAATCGTTACCTTATAATTCCTGACAACTCCAAAATACAGATTTATCATATATAAATTCATTCCTAGTTTAAGATCAAGAATCCCAAACAGGTATTGAAGTAAATACCCGTTAAGACTTCTAACAAACTACCATTTATTTTGCGAAATTAATGGAAAACATTATCTTATTATCTTTACCTTAAGCATGACAGCCTAGAACTCTGGGGTTTGAGACTGAAAAAATTTCCTACAATATCCATGTTTCAACCATCTTAGTAGTTCATTTCAATCTCACAGACAGATTTGTACATCCAGTTACATAGTTGATTAAAGCTTTTAAGACCTACACACTACTAAGGCATGTACTAAGTTATTGGTTATCATATGTAGAGCCAATATCTAAACAAAATCACACTTCTGAAGCTTGTGCTGCAAAAACTAGAAATATCCTGGTTGCTGCAGTCGGTCCACAGTCAACCCAGCTGTTCATCCACCCCTAAGGCTTGGTCAATAAAATGGGTACCTGGCTCAGGCTAGGGTATATATATATATATATATATATATATATATATATATA
>JAYMFT010213528.1:0-11471 GCA_038088735.1 Panulirus argus
TAGATATATATATATATATATATATATATATGTATATATATATATATATATATATATATATATGTCGTTCATGAGCTGGCCTCAGTTGTCTGTGCCGTCTGTTAGCCTAAAGACACATAGCTATGTAGATTTATCAAGGATGAAAAATATCTCCTGTATATAGATAAAGCATCGATGATGAATATATGAAAAGAGAGCTAAATTCAGAGGAATTATCCAAGTGAGTGCTAAATACTGTATACGGCAAGATAATTGTACAATTCATTGGTATAACACGATTCGTTATTTCTGGTGACCACTAAATTCATTTACCTGTTACAGTGGATCATAATCTCAACACTAAAGTACGTCTGATCTTTCATTTGACATATAAACGGAGAATGCCAGCACGTCGGAAAAATATTCATGGCGCTGGTTCCCGCACAAGGGCCCCCAGACCATTCAAGATTTTGGCGGCAACAGACCATAATAACACATGATCAACAGAATACTCACAGAACTTGAAGCCATGAATAACAGCAAAGGAGATTAGAATGCCCCTTTGCCTTGCCATTATCCGGTTAAAATGTCATATCATGAAATTACGTACTTGAAGGGAAAATCGTAAAAACAATTGGCCATGGCTCGAACCGTCCGCTCCGCCGCCGAGACTTTCAAATTAACATTGCATGTAAAAGAATCATCTTGTGTCACTTACCAGCCTGGCTGCTGTACAGTTTTGTAGTTGCGAGCTTCATGAGGGCCGACAGTAATAGAATCACCATTCTCATCGTTCAGGTTATGCAATTGAAAAGGTTGAGTTTTTGCGGCAAGACAGTCGGCGGCCGGGTTCACTTTAAACCTATTTTGTCAGTAACAAATCACAAGCACGTACCATAGAAAATTTATCTTAAATAATGCCAAAAATTCTTACGGTAAAAATAAAGGAAAGACTTGTACATGTATAAGGGGGAAAAATAAAAGTGCGCTCATTGAATGGAAAGTAATATCAAAATTTGTTACCGGAGAGATACACTAATTTAACTTGTATGAGAGCAACACATATTTCAATTCTTTGGTGTCAACGAAAACTTTTAATGACATTTTTTTTAATGATCAACATATATTATGACTATTGGGACTGTCGCCTGCTTTCAATGTTTTTTTATTTGATATTTTATTTATAAAATTAGGTTCAGATTTAATTACTTACATATTCATTGCAATGACGACAAATTTGATTTCGAACAAAATATATATTTTTTCCATAATTTTTTACATTATTTTTCTTATGTTCATGTTAACGCTATTTATCTCATTCATTCGGGAGTCCCTCGAGGAGGTAGTCCGGGTTTTCAGTCGAAGTGCAACCCCCCCTCCACCAAAACGTTAAAGCATCTGCTATATAAGAACAAAGATAACCCCCACAATTAAGAGTTTTAAGCAATAATATAATAGTTCGTCTTTGGGAAAGAATACTGTAAGAAGTATTAAGGGATACTCTATTATTTTCAATTTGATCGTTGAAATCACTTTGACTAATATTTTTCAGATGCGTGTTGTTTTGAGCAAAATGGCGTTGGATGTTATTTATTGTTTATGTGGACAATCAACGGATTTGTCCCGTTTTATGATACAATGTGATATTTGTAAAGACTGGTTTCATGGAAGGTAAGCATTTGGTGGGTGATGTTCAGAAAGCATAGGGAACTATAGAGAGTTGAGTATATGGCAAGTGAATCATGTCTGGTGTGATGGTAGAACCAGAGAACACTAATGGGACCTCAGTACTCGTATTGTGAGACGTGACACTTGACATGTCTCTAATTTTGTCCTGCTCGCCAATAAAATGATGAGAAAACGAAATACGGGGTTTTCAAACGTTGGGGATACAGGCTTGAGATGTCATGGTTGTATTAGCCTAGAATTCTTTCGGAAACGTTACACACTTTTAGGGTGAAATATACGAGTTTGATTGTTTTAAGGAATTTGTTGGTGGGAATTTTAGTAATCTGATGAAAGTCTTGCGTTGTAGCATAAGTTCTTCTTACAGATATTTTCCCATGGTTTTTCATTTCCAGACCTCATCTTATACTAATTCGTACTAAAATATGTATTGAGTTGTAGATGACAAGTTAAATAAATGACATTGGTTAATTTGCCAGTGTACTGGAATTCGTGTGTTAAATAATATTATGCCGACATTGTGCACATTTGCACATTCGTTTTTACACTTTTTCTTGGACTAAGGGACTTTTCTTATTAACGTTAATTCATGTATTAACATTTAGTCTAATATTATTTCTCATGAATGAAAAGATCAACTTTGATTTAAAAAGTAAGTTCAGTGGGGTCGTTAGTAATTCTCTCTCTCCCTTCCCTCCCTCCTTCTTTATCATTCTGAAGTGCATGGAAAGTGTTAAACCAACCAGCCCTACTTATAGTTTACCACTTTATAATCCAGAGGTTGATGACAGTTTACATTAATCCAGTAATAGAATTAAGCTAAGGAAATTGAACTGTTGATATAATAACATTTCACCTGCTAGTGCCATTACATATGTTTACAAATTAACTACTCAACGAATAACTGAATTTGGATTTGGCCTCGTTGGTCATGAGTTCTATAATCTGGATTTATATTTCCCATATGTAACAACACTTGATGGACTTGATTTTGAAATTTTATATGAAAATTTAAAGGCACAGGTATTTTGATGATGCATCAGCACTGGTGGATTAAACAGTATGTAACGTTTGAGTTCAGGGACACTATGGAAATAACTTATGGATTTAGGTGAAATGCAAATCAATGGATTTTATATGTAGTAGAAATGATTCAAGTGAATTTCCACACTGCCTTAGCTCAAAATTAATTTTGGACTGAGTAATTTTGTTTTGCATTGCTATTGTAGTGGTGAGAAAATACAGCAAACATTTTCAAACAAGCTTTGGAGTTTCCTGTTTTATTGGATGATGTTAGGTTAGGTAACTGTAGCACAGATTTTGAATTGTATATCAGGGAAAAATTTTGGCTAATATAAAAGTAGGTAATGCACTTGTAAAAATCAAGACCCAGTGTAAACCTCACCGAATCCCATAAAATCTAAGATGTTTGGTAGAAATATAGTAATGCTTTAGCTACTGATGTATAATATACTTTATGTTACACCTCTGGCTGTTCATTTTGTGGCTCTCGTATATAGTCTGGGGCTATCAAAAATCCTAGGGTAGTGAGTTGGAAAATAAATGCTTGATATTCGGACAATGTTTCCATGTCATTTGGTTATGTTTCTTTCCAATTGGTTGGTTAATACTCATCAAAATGCTGAGGAAGACATTGCATTAAATGTACACTGCCAAGGCAGCAGGGGAAAATGCATGTAGTGTATTCAAACTTATTAATATTGGAACATACTTTTCAAGAATGGAAAATTTAAAGATTGTATGTGCCAAGTGAAATGTGTATATATTGCAGCATAAGGAGGGATACTTCACAAATAAGTAGTTGTACTTATAGTATATAGTATACTTATACTGTAAATTATTTGTATTGGAAATGTTATTACAAAACAAATTTATTTTTTCTGAATTGAAAAGTGCTGCGCTAGGGTTACATGAAATATTTGATCATTTGGTTTGTTTGGTTTGCTAGTGGAGATTGCGTAGAATGGCTATGTGTAGGGAGGCCTAGAAGTGGCGTAACTAGCCATTCTGTTGATGTTTATTAGCGGTAATGGCTGGTAATTATTAAATAAAATGAAACTTGGGGTAAATCTTGACTGCAAGAGATGCTAGATGATGTTTTTATTGGCCTCATTGATTTTGTTCAAGTGTTTTACTTACTTTTGTATTCGTTAACCATACATTTCTCTGGTTTACATAACCTTCATATACAATCACCCTATCAAACATCATGGAATAGAATATGATGCTCCAAATCACATTCCAAAACTCTTACAGTGTTTGCCAAACACTACATTAGCTTGTAGAACAAAATCCCTCTATGTCCAAATCTAGTTTTAATGCATGGGTAAACTGGTACTATAATGTAATTTGGACCTGGGGAGTATGATTTAGAGCAATTTTTATTTACCTATAAGTAAAAAATTAGTGATACTGAGATGCTTTTGATCATCAGGGAAAATATGGGATGAAAGTAAGTGCAGCATTAACATATATCTACAGATCTTTTGAACACATTACATAATTTGACTTAGGGTCCTTGGCAAGATTTACCTAAGTTTTCAAAAACAGTATAGTTTGATTCTGCCAATGATACTGTTGTCATCATTTTTATTCTATATTGGTGTCATACCATAGGGGCAAATATAAACCCAGCAACTGGCTGCAAGCTTCATGGTATTTATGTTTTATATTACCATCAAGATTATGATAATAATTTAACTTGCAAGGGGAAATTAGTTGAGGTTTTTGTAGGTTTTGTTGATTCATAAAAATTTGTTGCTTATGAATTCAACCCACATTTTCCCTAGATGATCATAGCCCTCCCCATTTTGTTAGTATGTTACTGTAGAATAGATAGTAATGTACATAATTGCTGTTCCCTGGTCTCAGTCACTTACACTAAGTATATAAAGGTCTTTGATATTTATCTCTTATATTGTGTCAAGATTCATTGAAATTTTGATACTGGTGAGCAAATATGTCAGCTGATGATATTTGACTGTATAGAATCCAGTATTGTATCAGAGCACTCATGACTGTTTTCATCTCAGTGCAGTGAGTGTTAGGCTCCCTGACCTTACCATTTCTTAACATAACCCAAAGGTGGACAGTAGCTGAGTCAATGAGAAGACAGATAAATCCAGTGCTTAATTTTCTTTTGAAGAATTTGCCCAGCATGAGTCAGTCCTTGATTGGTTATTACAATATTTACTTTCCTTGGGCCATTCTGATTGTGGATTGATAGACTCAGTAATTACTAGTATGTACTTTTCTTATGACAGTTCACTATTTTATGACAGTTCACTATTCAAGATATAGTTTTCCCACAAAAAAAGGTTGTTGCAAATATTAACCTATCCTGTGAAATTATGGTTTTATGTGCTCAGCTTGGTGACTGCAGCTGTATTTTTACGGGTTGTGTCTTCCCGCCCTCATTTGAATATGAAGGCATACTTTTTTGATATGCAGAGATGCCTTGTCACAGCAGCTATAATTAGCTGTAGGGATAAAATCCTGCTGTGTCAGGTCAGGTAGTAGGTGTTTGTGCTTGCTACTCTTTGCCACAGACGTGCAGTCAGGCTCATGATCCTAGCGAATTGGTGAGTCTCTAAGGCATGAATAATGATGCTGATTCCCTGGATGTTGAATATGATTTTAATCATAATGGAAAAGTGATATTAATTATGACATAGAGGAAATAAAGAGTGGAAAATTATAGAACAAGTAAGGGTAGGCATATATATAGATATCTGTCATTGTGCAGTGCATGACAATCTGTGTATGAAACTGTGAATAATGATATATATTGTATTTGAAAATCAAATAAGTAAAACATAATGAATAAGTGACATATCTGAAAATTGTTGTCATATGTTAAAATCCTCTGGTGTGTAGTGAAAGATTTTATATAGTCTTTATTATTCACTGCATATTATGTTACAAAGCCTCCAAAAGTGTGAATAGTTTAATTGTTATAAAATGAGAACAATTATATGTGTGTGTTACATAGCTAAGTGTGTTGGTGTTTGGGTGCCTAAGGCTGTGACAGATTGTCAAGTTAGCAGTGATAACCCAGGCATTGCACCACTGGTTGGTGCATGAAGTTTGAATGTATGTACAACACCAAATAAGGTTAGTTTTATTTTTTCTCTGTTTTCATGTTGACTAAGACTTCTTTTTTTGAGTTTTTTGATAAATCCTTGTACTGGAAATCCCTGAATTTATAGGATCTCCGTTGTTGAAGGTAAAAAGAAAAATAAATGCGAGAAGAGGAAGTCTGGCAAAATTTAAGTTAAACCAGTTGACTGCTTATGTGCCATATATGGAACGGAACGCCTCTGGCAGTTGACAGTGAGTGAGCTGTGTATAGTCTGTGGCATTTAGAAATTCCAGGCATGGTAACAGCAAAAGAGCAAGTCAGGAAACAGCTAATGTGATCTTAGGCCGTGTTTCCACATCCTTTGCTATATTTTTTTTTCAATTCAGCTTTTCAGTAACCATCAGACTGGTGAGGGAGGGAATACTACATCATTTTTGCACTGCCTAGGCAGAAAAAAAATAATGAAGCATATTGTTGGGAATTTTAATGTGATTACATAGTGAAATTTGTATATGTGCAGTTAGGGGGATGCATTGTTCACCTTGAAGTGTTGCAGCGTGAACGTTTATTTATTTATTCATTTTTTTTTTTTTTTTATGTTGAAGGCTCCAGTCATAGACAAAAGACCACATCAATGCTGGGCCCCAGTTGAAATATAGAGAATTAAGAAACTGAAAAAGAAAAGATAAGGGAAAGTATTTACAAATTTTGAGAAAGTGAAAGACCTGTCTTTTGAAATGTGCCAGATCATAGTTATTGGGAAAGACATGAGAAGGTAGAGAGTTCCAGAGCTTTGATGTGTGGGGAAAGAAGCACTCATCTAGATGGCCAACGCTTGAGTTGCTGATGGCCACACAATAATCATGAGATGCAGCAGATTGCCAATTATTGCATGGTCTAGCTAGTGGGAGGGGCACACAGGCAGCCAGCTCTTGGGAGCAAAAACCAAAGTACCAATAGAAGAGGGAAAATGAACAAGCATTGCGGCGTAGGGCAAGGGGGTCAAGTTTGGAAGCTAGCCTGGGACAGTTTATAAGTCGGACAGCTTTCAACTCGACTCTGTCAAGCAAGGATACAGAGTTAGAACCACCCCAAATGTGAGAGCAGTACTCGATTCAAGGACGAATCCGTCCTTTGTATAAATGGAGCAACTGTTCAGAAGAGAAGTTACAACATCTAAACTGGACAACCAGTTTCTTAGAGACCGATTTAGCTATTCCCATAATTGTGGTTTCCAAAAAAGAGTGGATGTTACTGTAATACCATGTGTGTTCATTGTCAAGAGGTGGAATTACAGAACCTTTAAAGGAGAGACAAGAATTGTGAGGAGTTTTCAATAGAGTGATGGGTAGAAATTGGGTTTTGGAGACATTAAACTTCAAAAGATTTGTGTATCCCACTGAGATATCGTATCCAAGTCTGAGTTTATTGAGAAAGCTGTGTCAAGGCGAGATGCAGATCAAGTGAGAGAAAAGGGAGCAGAATTGAAGGATGTGGATGAATGCATTGTTAAGTCATCAGCGTATGAGTGCATTGGATTGTTTGTGAAGGAGAGAAAATTGTTGAAAAAAGGAGAAAAAGTGTAGGAGAGAGGACATAATCTTGAGGGTCACTGCTGTTGATGGAGAAAAGGGGTGGAGGCTGATCCATCAACAACTGCAGAGACAGATCGGCCTTAGAGGAAGCTAGCTATGAAGGAGCAAAGTGAGGGAGGGAAGCTTAGAGATGAGACCCCGATGCCACACCCAGTCAAAAGCCTTAGATATGTTAAGGGCAACTACACTTGACTCCTCAAAATCTCTCAGGTAAGATCACCAGACATTAGTAAGATAGGAAAGAATATCACTAGTGGATCTCTCCTCTCAGAAGCCATACTGATGATCAGAGAGAAGACTGTGGGAGATAATTTGCTCTAAATCAATGAGAATGGAGAATGTGAGGGCTTCAATCTTTCCACCATCTGTATGGGAGGAATTCAACCATTCCCTATGGTGAACGTTGAAAACCCCGAGGTAGAGGATCTCAGCCTGCTGGTGAGAGGGTGTTACAGTCTCATGGAAGTAGTTTAGATAGTCAAAGAAGAATATAAGATTCTTAGAATTAGGAGAGCAATAAGCGAAACAGAGGAAAAGTGTGTAAGTAGGGAGACACCTTGAGCCACATAACATCAAAGTTTGGGGACTCAAGGTCCTTGAGGTGTGCAACTGGTGTTTTTATGTTGGTATAAGCACAAACATCACCTTTGAACCAGAATCATGAGTGGAGGTTTAGTTAAAGAAAAAGGGACTAATGGGAACATCATTAGACATCTGTTTCTCAGACAGAGGTAAGATATTAGGAGAGATACTAGACAGATTGTGTTCAACTGAAGAGAGGTTACTAGAGACACAAATGTTGGTATAGTGAATAGAAAAAGAGGAAGGTTTAACAGAGAGGGAAAGGTCGTGGGAGGGGCCGGTACTACTACTGCCAGAGCCCTCCCTCTCATTGGCAATAGTCTGGCTGAAATCTGGAAATTCTTAGCACCCCACTATATGCAGAAGTATCATGTTATTGCCAGGTGTATTGATGTATAATTTTTTCAGAAATATAAGTTTGGATGAGAAGACAAAGCATTTGATTGAATTTTTTAGATTTGTTGAATTACCATACTGAGGGTGCACAGAATATCTAGAGCAGGTGCATTCATTGGTTTTTTAAGTGCATCATGAATCTAACTCAGGAACATCATTAATTTTTTTTTTTTTTCTTTCCCTGAGATGGCATGGGCACCTGAGGCCCTAGTCAAGGCCATCCCAATAATACTATTCATTTATATTTATCATACTTGATTGCTGTTTCCTGCATTAGCGAGGTAGCACCAGGAAACAGATGAAGAAAGGTTCATCCTCTCACATACACACGTATGTATATACATGCATACACATACATGCACAGTACATACATATACATACCATCATATACATATATACATACATATATGTACACGTGTTTATGCATGTAAATATTCATACTTGCTCACCTCCATCCATTCTTGACGCCACCCCGCCCCACAGAAAATAGCATCGCCACCCCTGCTTCAGCGAGGTAGCACCAGGAAACAGACGAAAAAGGCCACATTTGCTCACAGTCAGTCTCTTGTTGTCATGTGTAGTGCACCGAAACCACGTTTCCCTATCTACATCTTGGCCCCACTGACCTTTCCATGGTTTACCTCAGACGTTTCTCATGCCCTTGTTCAGTCCATTGACAGCACATCGACCCAAGTATACCACATCGTTCCATTGCACTCTATTCCGTGCATACCTTTCACCCCCCCTAAATGTTCAGGCCCCAACTGCTCAAAATCCCTTTCACTCCATCCTGCCACCTCCAGTTTAGTCTCCCTCTTCTCATTGTTCCCTCCACCTCTGACACATATATCCTCTTTGTCAACCTTTCCTCACTCATTCGTTCCATATGTCCAAACCATTTCAATACATCCTCTTCTGCTCTGTCATCCACACTCATTTTATTACCACACATCTCTCTTACTCTTCCATTACTTACTCGATCAAACCATCTCACACCACATATTGTCCTTGAACATTTCGTTTCCAACACCCACCCTCCTCCTTACAACTCTATATATAGCCCATGCCTTGCAACCATATAATATCGTTGGAAATACTATTCCTTCAAACATACCCATTTTTGCTCTTCGAGATACTGTTCTTTCTTTCCACACATTTTTCATCTCTCCCAGAACCTTTGCCACCTCCCCCACCCTATGACTCACTTTCGCTTCCATGGTTCCATTTTCTGCCAAGTCCATTCCCAGATATCAAAAACACTTCACTTCCTCCAGTTTTTCTTCATTCAAACTCACATCCCAACTAACTTGTCCCTCAACCCTGCTGAACCTAATAGCCTAGCCGTGATTCGCATTTACTCTCAGCTTCCTCCTTTCACACACTTTTCCAAACTCAGTCACCAACTTCTGCATTTTCTCACTCGAACAACAATTGACTCACTTCCCAGGCCCTCTCATCCCCAACAGACTGTATACTCGCCCCTCTCTCCAAAACTCGTGCATTTACCTCCCTAACCATCCCATCCATAAGCAAAGTAAACAACCATGGGGACATCACATACCCCTGCCGCAGACCGACCATCACTGGGAACCAATCACTCTCCTCTTTTCCTACTCGTACACAGGGCTAATACCCTTGATAAAAAACTTCTCACTGCTTCTGACAACTTACCTCCCACCCCCTATATTCTTAATACCTTCCATAAAGCCTCTCTATCAACCCTATCATATGCCTTCTCCAGATCCATAAAAGCTACATACAAATCCATCTGTTTTTCTAAGTATTTCTTACATACATTCTTCAAAGTGAACACCTGATCCACGCATCCTCTACCACTTCTAAAACCACACTGCTCCACCCCAATCTGATACTCTGTACATGCCTTCACCCTCTTAATCAATACAGTTTTCCAGGAATACTCATCAAACTTATACCTCTGTAGTTTGAACACTCACCTCTATCCCCTTTGCCTCTATACAATGGCACTATACATGCATTCCGCCAATCCTCAAGCACTTTACCAACCAATCAACAACACAGTCATCCCCTCTCTTAATAAATTCAGCTGTAATACCATCCAATCTCGCCGCCTTGCCGGATTTCATCTTCCGCAAGGCTTTCACCACCTCCTCTCTCTCTCCACCAAACTACTCTCCCTAACTCTCTCACTTCGAACACAACCCCGGCCAATACACCCTACGTCTGCCACTCTGTCATCAAACACATTCAACAGTCCTTCAAAATATTTACTCCATCTCCTCATCACACCATCACTACCCGTTATCACTTCCCCTTGCCCCCTTCACCGATGTTCCCATTTGTTCTCTAGTCTTACGCACATTATTTACCGCTTTCCAAAACACCTTTCTATTCTCCTTAAATTTATACGATGCTCTCTCATCATTACTCTCATTCGCCCTCTTTTTCAACCGTTGCACCTTCCTCTTCACCTCCTGCCGCTTCTTCTTATACATCTCCCAGTCACTTGTAATCATTCCTCCTAAGTATCGTACAAACGCCTCCCTTATCTCTTTGATTAACAACTTTACTTCTTCATCCCACCACTCACTAGCCTTCCTGATCTGCCCACCTCCCACCTTTTTCATTCATGCTACATGCATCTCTTGAACATGCCTAAACTGCTTCCTTAAATACATCCCATTCTTCACCCACTCCCCTCACTTCATATGCTCTCACCTTTTGCCATTCTACGTTCAATATCTCTTGATATTTCTTCACACAAGTCTCCTTTCGAAGCTCACTTATTCTCACCACTCGCTTCTCCCCAACATTCTCTCTACTTTTATGAAAGCCTCTACAGATCTTCACCTTCGCCTCCATAAGACAGTGATCAGAAATCCCACCAGCTACCCCTCTCAGAACATTTACATCCAATCTCATTTACAAGCCTATCAATTAATACATGATCTAACAATACTCGTTGACCATCTCTCCTACTTACATACGTATACTTGTGAATATCTCTGTTTTTAAACCAGGTATTTTCTTTTTATATTGAAGGCTCCACTCACGGACAAAAGTCCACATCAAGGACGGGCCCTAATTGAAATATAGAAAGAATTGAGAAAGGGGGAAAAACAGACAGGGAAAGTATTTACAAATTTTTGAGA
>JAYMFT010213539.1:0-11471 GCA_038088735.1 Panulirus argus
ATAATAATAATAATAATAATTTTTAATATTATTATTATCATTATTATTATTTTCATTACTATTATCATCATTGATAATGATATCATTATGATTATCAGTATTATTATGATAAGTATTTGTATTTTCATCTATATCATTATTATTTTCATTATTTTTGTCATTATTATTATGATTATTATTATTATTATTATTATTATTATTATTATTATTTTTATTATTATTATCATAATCAATATTACTATTATTATTACTGTTGTTATTATTAGCTTTAAATATGCTTTGAACCTTGCCTTGATAATTTTAGGGTCAGGTTAAAAAGGCCATCTTCACTTCACCGCATCTTCACTAAACTACATAATCGCTAACTTATATCTCCTTTACATCGTTTCTTTCGGGTCAACTTTATATTCACCAAGCTCTTGTCTTTAGTACACATCCTCAACATTATTTCTCAAGGAACTAATTCTTATTGCACTTTTCACTGCACTTATTGCACCTTAACCTTCATTACATCTTATCTTGACAATGCCCTTATTTCATTAAGCGATGGTGAGTGGCTGGCTTTAAATCTAGCTAGGATCATCTTGTGTTCATGATACTCTTCGTTAATACACCCTCATCTTTACAATAGCCTAGCCTTTACTGTGATAGGTACAAAGCCGGACGAAGGCTCACCTTGAACCTGGATTGCATCATTTTTTGCTCCTTGACCTCTTCATTGCTACACCATCATCTCCCTAAAAAAGCCATCATCATTACATCCCAACTACATCATCTTTACTTCTAAGGCCATCATCACTATATCCCAGCTACACCTTCATATTCACTACTATGGCCATGATAACGATACTCCTATCACTACAACCTCGATGACACTGACCTTTGACCTGACCATTACGGGTGACGTTAAAGGTTCAGTTTTTGCAGAGACACAGATACTGACAACGCCCATATATTTTCAAAGGCGGTGTCACACTTTCATTTTAGAACTTTGTCATTGCTCCTTTAGCCTTGATTACCATCTGCAGACGTCTGGGTTTGGAACTGACAAAGTTCCTAAAGTATTCTGGGCCCATGATTTCGGTCCAGAGAGTCTTGGTATGCTGACTGAGGTGAAGCACTGATGAGGTATTGCAGGAAATAAACTTCATCTGGTTGCAACAGTTCTTGATTAAGTTAAAGTATTAGGAGTTCTCAGGCCAGTTTAACAGTAAAATATTTTTCTGTGATAACCAATTCACCACCTTTCTGGCCTTATGGAGGGGGAAGGGAGGGAGGGGGGGCACTATCCTTTAAAAAAGGAAGCAGATGGTCCTCTAACATCTTGATGTATTGCTCTCCATTCATTGTAGTGTTTTTAGGTAAGACGTACAACCCTCCCTTACCCATTGCGCCACTACAATAACCCCAGATCAACCCATTTTCTAGGTGTCTTACTGTCACTATGAAACGAAATTTATACATGTTAGGACCCTCCGTTCTCCTCATCCTCGCCTGCCTCACCGCATACACTTGAAGGAACTTTCATCGGAAATTATCATATTACTTCACTGTTATTTCTTTGCAAATTCGAGTCGTTTGAGTTTCCTTTCCTTCGCAGAAAGGAGTTTGGCAACTGGTTCGAGTGGGGAAATGTAAAGGTCTTTTTGCAGTCGATGTTGATTACTTCTTTGGGAGACGTTTTCAATACGTTTTGAATAGCTTTCCTTAAGTTTGGGGTTTGAAATGCGGGGTTGCTTCAATATTTCTCGTGTTAAGAGGTGGAGTAGATCTAGAAGTCTCCTTGGGAGACTTGGGATAGGTTTAGGAGGTTGGATGACGTTTTTAGCTGGCAAGCAGCCTCCTGATCGTGAGGTCTAAGCGCGCAGTGCGCCTACAAATCTTTTGCGTATCCTTATCTTGCCTCCAGGCGAGAATTCGGACTTTCTCAACATTAGAAAGGAGTATATTTGGAAGATGTACAACACCCATAAAAGAAATTTTATTATTCTTGATCAGTGTTTGCTGCGTCAGCGAGGTAGCGCCAGGAAACAGACAAAGATAGACCCATCCACTCTAAACACAAATATATATATACACGCACATATATGCACACTAGATAAATATACTTATCAACATATACATATATACATACATATACATATATATACACATATACATATGCACATATTCATAGTTGCTCGACTCCATCCAATCTCAGCGCCACCCCGCCCCAGAGGAAACAGCATCGCCATCTCCTGCGTCAGCGAGGTAGCTCCAGGAAACAGATGATAAGGTCACATTCACTCTCACTCAGTCTTTAGCTGTCATGTATAATGCACCGAAACCAAAGCTCCCTATCCACATCCAGGCCCCACAGACCTTTTCAAGGTTTACACCAGACGTTTCACATGACCTGGTTCAGTTCATTGACAGCACGTCGACCCCAGTATACCACATCGTTCCATTTCACTCTATTCCGTGTATGCCTTCCATCCTCCAGCATGTTCAGGCCCCGATAGTTCAAAATCCCTTTCACTCCATCCTTCCACCTCCAAGTTGGTCTCTCGTTTCTCCTTGCTCCCTCCACCTCTGACACATATATCCTCTTTGTCAACCTTTCCTCACTCATTCGTTCCATATGTCCAAATCATTTCACTACACTCTCTTCTACTCTCTCCATTACACTCTTTTTATTACCACACATATCCCTTATCTTTACATTACTTCCTTGATCAAACCATCTCACACCACATATTTTCCCTAAATATTTCATTTCCAACACATCCACCCTCCTCCGTACAACTATATCTATAGCCCATGCCTCGCAGCCATATAATATTGCTGGAACTACTCTTCCTTCAAACATACCAGATTTTGCTTTCCCATATAACGTTCTCTCTTTCCACACCTTCATCGCTCCCAGAACCCTCGCCCCCCTCTCCCACCGTATGACTCACTTCCGCTTCCATGGTTCCATTCGCAGCCAAGTCCACTCCCAGATATCTAAAACACTTCACTTCCTCCAATGTATATTATTTCTACGTTGAAGATTGCCAAATGAATCTTATCTTGCATGGTGACGTGATAAAGGTACTTGTAGTTTACATGTTCCTCACATTTTACTCAACATACATACATACACTTACACACACGCATCCACAGTTGAGCCCACTACATAAAAGCTTCACATATGCCGGCCTCGTGCCAGTAACGGTCCTCAGAGCACACACATCCGAGTAATGCACCGAGAGCAGGATGTCACTGACAAGAGCCCTCGACAAACTTAGTTATGACAAATCTTTACACACACACACACACACACACACACAAATGATCTTTATATGCGTAACTTTTTTCCGAATATTGGTACAGAAGTACTCTATATCCTCCGCAGGAATAACTAACATTTTCAGGACTGTCTGTCATTAAAAAACAAACACTGTTATCTAGCTGTGTTTCCCATGCGTCTAAATCAACCAATAATGAATTATTTGCATAATTATCGCATACGATTGTTTTTTAATCCAGTTGTTTTCACGTGCGGCCATCCTGGGACTAAAGGCTTTCATCCGAATTTTATATATTGGAGGAAACATATCATCAGTATTACCACCCTGACACCACACTTTCCCCCACGCCACACTTCACGCACACTTCCACCATCATTGACCTTTTTTCTCTCTCTCATTTTCTGTTTACACAAATGTCATGCAAGTTTTCCCTTGTTTTACGTTAAATTTTGTCAGAAACTTTCGCGGTTTTCTTGGAAAACTGAAGCATCACTAAGGCTTAAGGGTTATCTGTGCATTCTGTAGAGCCGTGCTGGTCTTGTGGAAATCATTCAGCAGACGATTTCCAAGTTGTAACTGGAACACAAACTCTAATACCCCCAACTGAATATACAATACCAGCTTCTCAATACGTATCACTCTTTTTAGTGTCATCGGTATGATGATGATCAAAGACACTGATAAATAACAACGTTAATTTTCAGCTTTAACTGAAGCAGTTTTTGCGCGTATTTACCCAATATCGGAGAGACAAACGTTCTGGCAAGGTGAAATCTGGACCTAAAAATTATTTTACACTTGCCCAGCCTTTTGTTGGGACTGAAAAGATTTTGTATATTTGATGCTCAACAGCAATAACTAAATAAATGAATAACTTCGTCTTGGCAAAAGTGAGCTGCAGGCAGCCATCTAGATTCAGTGAATGTGCAGCTCAAGGAATATATGTTACATACTTAATTTTCTCAAGGCATCTTTGCTTTTTGCCAGTATTGCGACCCACCATGTTAGCTACATTGTCCTATGACCGCTTATCTTCACTTACTGAAGTCACCTTTGTACCCAATGTATAAATAACCCAACAGCATCTTGGACATACTTTCGTCATTGTGACTTTCAAGTTCAGTGAAAGTAAAAAAGCGCTCAATGCGAAAACCATTAGAAGGTAACATACCAAGAAAACTTCCGTTTTATTGGCGAGCCACACTCTTCGTTACCTTTTCCGTGCTACGCTACGTTATGATCATGCGCACTTCTGCTAATGCGCACGAAACTGCAATGAACAGTGCCTTCATTACTCCTGCTCCTAGTCAACCTGTCCCACCAGGTGAGGTGCCAAGCCTGGCTCATACAGCCTCGCTAAATTCGTAAGCAAAGCTGCTCTATGATCCCCACGGTTCTCATGATTCTGAATTACAACGGGGTTTGGCCGGTCAATAAACCCATTCTTAGCCACTGCTGTTAAGGATACCAAGTCTGCAGGCGTAACAAAACCAGCTGGAGAATATAAAAGCTATTCTCGAATGTATTTCCCACCAACTTTCGTTGTATGGAAAAGACCCTTTGACTGATATCTATTTTGGTTTTTAAATGATGGTCCTGAGTTTCTAAATGAACCAACTCAGACACTCTGAGGTACATTTGTGTTTAGTCGAGACGCCCCGCAGGCCAACATCACTGGATTTTATGCAGCTATTTTTTCCCCACTGTGATTTCGGGCTTTGGAACATTACTAGGTCTAGTAATCAGATAAACCAGTCAATTATCCAACCTAGTCGGTCTGGTAATCACATGCACATACCTAAAAGTAACGAGTCAGCTTTGGTACACACCTAGTGGTACAAGATGAAGGGGAGCAAGAGTAATGATGACATTTACTGAAGTCAGCTTTTAGCGCAGCTGTGTAGCCAAGCTTAGTATAAGGACCGAAAAGTGTGACACGCCACAAAACGAGAATTTTCTTGAGTCTAATAAATCTCTGCTGAGTCCGGTTCATTTCTGGCTCACTATATATAAAACATTATGCTAACGATGGGTATGGCAAACCTTCATAGCTAACTAACCCTGTAGGTCTAGCAAACACATATACATATCTCATATCTACCCTTGTAAGTGTAATAATCACATACACATCTCTAATAACTTCGTTTAGTTAGTAATTACATACACCGTCCATAATATCTAACCTTGTAGTTGCTGTGGCTGAGTCTTTGGAGTAACAGGTTCCTCTTTCATCGGTGATATAACTGTCAACTATCAGTAATTGTATTTTTTCTTGTACTTCCTCTTCCGCTTTTAATTTCCTCTCTCAGGATTCCATTTTCAGCAGCCCTCCCTGCGACGATATCAACAGACTTTAGTAAAATTATTTGAACTAAAGGCTGTATGCAAGAACCAATTCAATATACAAAAAGTACAGATAATATAATTACGTAGAGCAGCTCTAAAGATTTTTTTTTCGAGTGTTGAAGCATAAAAACTGCAAATTCCTGTAACTGAATAAATTGTTCATAATGCTTACCTTAGTGGCTTTTATTATAAGTGCCACACCAACATATACTCCTCTTTACCCTTGAAAACAGTGCCCCTCTCTTTCGAAACATTCCTCAAACGAAACTATAAACTGATACTTTAGTATTGTTCCTTTGAGAAGCAGTTATGAGACCCAATTTATTACGTTAGCTCCTAAGCTGTGTCCCAAATCAGCTTATGCCTTAATTTTGTGATTTGCTAGAGAGATATCAGATCCTTAGCTGGAACATGTTCATGATTTGCTGTTTAAACTTGGTTGATTATCTCGGTAATTACGGCTATCAGCGTCATTTAGTAACCGACAAATGAAAAAAACTTAATCAGCTTCGCGTGTTCAAGAATATTTCTGAGCCATACGTGATCTTTGATATATATTCCTAATCCCGTTCCTTGATGCTTGTGTGTGTGTGAAGATCCAAACCTGGCACGGGCTTTTGTCAGTGATACTTCCGTTTTCGAGGTGCCATTACTGGCACAGTCTGGGTGCCTGTCTATGTATATACAGACCAGTCGCCGGATTCCATATATACCAGGTTGGTATGGCTGGATTTTTTTGGACTGTGGTTGCTCTATGTTGTATTACTGATCTCTATACAAGCATTATTTAATACATGTGAATATACCACGTGTTTCTATAAAGTGGTTTCCTTAAAGTGCAATTTACGTTAACTCATCGGAAGGCGTTATTTTAACTCTCGGATAAGCAAAGTACATTAGGTAGATGTTACATTTGCAAAGTGATATTTTCGTCTTGCCCGACTTGAAATGTCATCAATTTCATCTCTGAAATAAGTATTGCTCAAAATATCACTCCATGATCATCATCGTTAACATATAGCTGTGCATAATACATACTGCACATTCTTCCTTTGCAGAAACTGGAGTGATCGCTCTCCATTTCAGTTGGAGGTCACATTGCATAAATGAATATGCAATGCATACTAAGTACCTTTGAATATCCATTTATCCTTTGCTTTCACATCCGTTGGAAAATCAAGTGCTCTATGCTGCATTCTGTTTTATATCAAGAAAAAGCTCAATAGCATATTGGATTATGGTCACTAGCAAACTGTTGAACATCAGAGATCAAAGGCATCGTTATTAAGAACAAAATAAATAGTGCTACATATCTTAAATTTGGGAAACATAGCTACACATGTAATTCCCGTTAATTGTAAAATCTTCCTTCAAGTTAGGTTTTGTAATATTTCAAGATAAATGACACATACATTACCTTGGAGTATCATGGTAACACAAGAATGAATCTGCATCAGCTGATGTATTCCGTTTTATGGAGATGAAAATACCTGGACACGATGTAACACTGCCAAATGCATCCCAACATCACATAACATTCTGAAACTCCCCGTTTGTGGAGGACCGCGTCCTGGGAAGTTATCCGAGCGCAGCGCCACCATGTGTAACACCAATAACTGAACCACAGTAAATACGCCTTAAGTACAAATATCTCTTTTTTTGTCTCACAGTACTTGATTATAGTAAAACAAACCATTAAGTAAGAATATATATACAACGTCAGGAATAATATCACAGAGCGAAGTGTCTATAAATAAATTGAATAATAGATGTTGCAATACTGGCACGGGTTGTGACGTCACACGTCAACAAATGTCAATAACAAAAGCACGTGCGTTAAGCCCAAGCTTCAGGCTCTACTCCAAGCAAGTGCTAAGAATTTTGATACAATGTATAGGATAACTTGTAAATGCTCATATTTTGTAATATATAAAAAGCTCACCATCTTCTCTTCAAATCTTAAGAGATTGTGTATTATGTAACTGGTGTAGATCTTTTATGTGAGTTGTAGAGTTCATTTTTCAGTTTGTGTGCCATGGATTTAGCGCTGGAATAAAAGTGATATTGTCTTGTCATGAATGTGTAGTGTGGGAAGAATACACTAAGAATGGCGATGGATGATTTGCAGCATTTTACACTTTATTCAGCAATAATAATCAATACTGGGGAGGGATGTGGAGAGCAAAGGTACTTGGAGTTACTGAATATACATAGTTGATATCACAGGGCAGAAACATACTTTTGACTGTTGTCACCCCCCCCCCGGATGAAAGGAAAATTCAAAGTGTAAAAGAGAATTAGAACAATTAGAGTTCCTTTGGTGCTTGTGGATTTTTTTTCCCTGTTCGGGGAACAGGCAGTGAAGATTTAGGTATTGTTAGTCTTAAAGATGAAGCATATAAGTAGGTTGAACACTTCAGAATACAACTGAGCCTATATAAACCTTTATTTAACTTCCCATGCCAACTGAGACCGTAGATTTCATTGATACAGGTAAAATATATCAACAGAATTGTCATCTGGTGTACACTCCACATGGTGAAGAATGCATAATAGCTTGTTTTAGTACTGATTCATTTTTGGTTAATTAAACACAATAAAAAATCTTAAGAATGACAAGTTCCTTTTTTAGATTTAAGCTAGGAAAGAGATGATATAAAACATCATTCATAGAATAAGACAGTCCCCTAAGTGGGTAGGGTTAAGCAGCAGTTGGAAAATGTGGAGTAAGAAGACAGGTATTTCAATCAAATCTTAAAACCTAACTGAATCTAATATAACCCATAAGAAAAATAAATGTATGAAAGTTAAGTACCTTGCATTTAGATTTAAAGATAATGAAGTTCACCTTTTTCAGGAGTATGAAACAGAGCTGCTAAAATAAAAGCCAAAATATGTCAGACGGTTTTCATACTTTAACAGTTATTTAAACTTTCTGCTAATAAAGATAATTGCATAGTCATCTTCAAAGCAAGACTACTTAAATTTGTGACCTTGTCTATATGTAACTGTCTTATTACAGCAAACTTTTCAGTTGCTTTTCTTTAAATGAAGCACACTCACAATTTTAACATTAATAAGATGGTAGAGTTAATGTTTGGTTTTATAAAATTACAGTACTCTTGTCATCACAAATTTTAGGCCAGTCTTCAGGTGATCCCAGAATAATGTAATAATTTTCTTGAGTCCAATTGCAACTTGGCACAAAAAATCCTTTTTCAGTATGTTATATATACCTGTTTACTTATTGACAATTAAGTATGAAGTATAATGAACTGTCCAAACACTTCTTGTTATAGTGAAATGCATTGTAGTCATTCCTGTGCCCAGTGGACAACAAGAGCAAGCATAAAACTGAAGGAAGTGAAGAGAAAATAAATGTTTTCTTGCACCACAAAAATTTAGCAGTCTTTTATTATTACCCTCCATATCATGCATGCTTGCTTATTTCCCAGCTTCATAGCTACCCAAACAATCAAGTTATTTAACATCTTGGGATAAGAAAAAATACTTATATGATTTCAGTCTGTTACCCACGCAAAACACAACTAATTCACACGAAATTCTTTAGAATTCCAAAGTGAATAAGATGTTAATAACAAAGAACACACTTTCTTTATGTCCAAAGAGTGTTTGCTGCAAATGGGCACCATACATATGTGTGTTCACTTTAACTTACATCACACAAAAACTGGATGTAAACATAAGACCATAAGTCTCATATATTGTGAAGAACATTTAAAAATAGGTAATATTCAGCTTCTAGGGGACATTTTAATAGGTTTATGTTGATTTATACATGTGTTCTGCCTCCATTTATATTAATTAAACCCTTTCTTACCTGATTTCCAAAGCCATCCCCACTCATTATCATATATTAAAGAATGCTTTAAATCACATTCATCTATTTTTATTTTTTATCCATGCACTGTACCACTATACCTTAACTAAACTTCCATCATTAATGGAAATGTGTTACCAGATATAATATACCACATTTCTACCAGAAGTAATGCTTCATCAAGAAAGTAGAATTTTAGGTGTGTTGAGAATCAGGTCACCACCTGTTTTTTACATCTTTGAACTGCAGAGATTATAGATTGATTTTTATCATTCTCGTTTTATTATGATGGATAGATGGATAGAATGATGAATAAAGATATGGGAAGGTTATGTGGTGTGAAGAATTCATTAGATGGGCACCTGTATGGAGGTATTTTGGGATGGTATGGTTTTGTAAAATGTACAGTAGGCAGATTATAGGCTTGTTAAAATGTATCAATGTACAGAAGGTACCTTGGAATACATGAATGGATGTGTTGAGAAATTTAATTAGGGTTAATGATGTTTCATAATAAGATGTCAAAGGAATGGTTGGGAATCATATGCTCTGGAAGCATTTTGTACATGAAAGTGACATGAATAGAATTTGGTTTCAATTGACGATTCAACTTCGTGCATAAATATGAAAAAATAAGAAGCAATCTAATATCATCATATATTCTTTGAACCCCTTTTATGGAGCTCCCACATCTTTGAAGAAGCATTCTTTGAAGGAGCATGGAAATGATTAAGTTGAAAAGGTATTTGATGAGGTTATACACTTTTCTGTCCTTTGATGATAATACAGCCTTAGCAAAGGTGACTTGTTACTTGTGGTGTAACTACTGGTCACCAGTAAGTATCATCATCTGTAGACAAAAGGGATAACAGTCATGTCAAGGAACGTCTCACTCCAAAGGAGTCTATCATTTCCCTGCTGCTAAAAGTAATGCAGCCTTGAAGCTGTAGGGGTCTCTTCAGGGTAAAGGGTTCTGTGGTAATAGAATAATAATATTAATAATAATGATAATAATATTGATAATCTGGGATAGTAAATACTATTTAGAAAAGGTAATTGCTTTGTTAGAATTAGACTTTTTTGCTTTTCATTCTAGAATCATGTCTGAAGCTAAGATTGTTGTAAAAGCTCCAGAGAACAACAAAGAGCCAATTTTGGCAGTCTTGCAAGACGTCATCCCTGAAAAGCTTGGTGCAGATGCATCATTAACAGCACTGGAAATATCTTCAGGCAGTGGTCAACATGTAGTTCATTTTGCTAAAAAATTTCCAAAAATATCCTGGCAACCCTCTGATATTGATCAAAAGTATCTGGAGAGTATTAAGAGCTACATTGCTGAAGAAAAGTTGCAAAATGTAAAGGATCCACTTGTAATTGATATTGCCAAGGTAAGTTATTTTTTTCTCTTTAATTTTCTCAAGGATCATAAAGAACAGTTATCCATTATGTGTAAAATGAACAGTCATTGCATATTTAATCGTATATTCATCCAGCTTACAGACATTTTTCTCTGATAGCCATATTTTTCCAGCCTATCAGTGAATGGCCAGAGGCATTTGCAGACCATTCCCTTGACTTGATTATCAACATAAATATGGTTCACATCACTCCTTGGTCATGTGCTGAAGGACTGTTTGCTTCTGCGGGAAAGCTCCTGAAGCCTGGTGGTATAATGGTTACATATGGACCATATGCTATACATGGAGAGATCACTCCAGAGAGTAATGTCTCTTTTAATGAATCTTTAAAGGTAAGTGTATGATATGACAGGAGAATTGATGAGCCATAATATTTTTAATGAAACTTGCATGCTCTGACCTACATGAATTTCATGTTTTTTTCATGATATAGTAAATCTGATACATAGTAATAAGGTTTTGCATATCTAACAAAGTATATATGGTTTCAGTGCATTACACATGACAGCTAGAGACAGAGTGTGAGCGAATGTGGCCATTTCATCTGTCTCCTGGCGCTACCTCGCCGGCGCGGGGGTTGGCAATGCTATTTTC
>JAYMFT010213550.1:0-11471 GCA_038088735.1 Panulirus argus
CCCCCTCTCTCTCTCTCTCTCTCTCTCTCTCTCTCTCTCTCTCTCTCTCTCTCCCCCTTGACGTCAGTGCTTCTGAACTGGTCTCTTTCCCCCCTCGCTCTCACACTTTCTCTTCTTCTCCTCCTCCTTTTCTCCTCGCTCTAATTCCTCTAATCTCGTCTCCCTAGACTTGCTTCCCCCCCCCCCCGATCTTCTTACCAGCCCCAATTATAATTGTCCTAAGGCCACGTTCTCGGGCTTTCAGAATTATTTCCCACCTTCACGCTGTATCGCCTGTTTCTCTCTCTCTCTCTCTCTCTCTCTCTCTCTCTCTCTACTTTCTATATACTCTATTCCCTCTGTCCATTTTCTTTTTTTTTTTTTTGCACACACCTGGCTCGATCCCCACCACAACTCTCTCCGCCTCCCGTCCTTCTTCCGTCTGACCTGTCCACCCTCATCCCGTCACAAGCGCCCCCCCCCTACCCACCTTAACTGCTGCTGCTCCTTCCTCCCTCCCTCCCTCACTGTCCACCAGCTGCACCTGCCCCAGATACTACCGTGCACGCCGACTGCTCCCATTATTCACGGTCCGTACGTACGCTACAATTATACGCGCTCCAGCGGTTTGTCTCTCCCGAGGGAATGCGAACGGAAGAGACCTGCTGACCCAACTCTGCTGGCTGAGTCCCCTCCCTCAGTTATTCACCAGTCATAAAGCTAACTCTAATTGCCACGGTCCTAGTCATTCGTCATTCATATTGTTACTCAAATTCTCAGGATTCTGGTTATTCATCGTTCGTAAAGTTACTCTCTTATTCAAGATAGTGGTTATTCATCATTCATAAAGTTACTCAGATTCTCAATATCCTGGTTATTCATCATTCGTAAAGTTACTCTGTTATTCATGATAGTGGTTATTCATCATTCATAAAGTGACTCAGATTCTCAATGTCCTGGTTATTCACCAGCCATAACTTTACCCTTATTCTGTGTACCCTGGCTATACATCATTCCTGCTTATACACTTCCGCTGTCGTGAGTATTATGAGTTGATATGAGAGGCTCTTGATTGAGGTAATCATCAGTGACACGGTCGTTACAGGTGTGAGTAATTACTTGTGATTACTATTTGTGCAAGGGAGAGAAAGTCTTGCCACTCGTCTTGCCCCGTCTCTCAACACTGCAATTAAAATAATACGTTACCACACACGCAGGGAGATTATTATTCCCTCTCCCTTCTACAAATACCTTCTTAGCTCAAGGGAGATACAGAACTCTTGGTGTGGGAAGAGTGGCAGCAAGACGGACGTCTGTCTCTCCACCTGTACAGGAAGAGATGGCTGGCGATGCTTTCAGCAATGGCGACGATATTTTGCCAGACGATAAGTCTGTTCCGCTGCCGTGAGAGTTAGAGTGAACTTGAGGAGTCAAGACGCGGTGTGACTATTGCAGTCGGGTCATTTGCCGATAATAAGTTAATCTTTTAATCTTTTATATATGTTCACTAGTCACAGGTAATCGAATTTGACACTAAACAAATACATCTCAAAATCAATCTGGGCAAAATCAATTGATTCCAAGCTCACGTTCGTTCAATCAAGACATAGGGAGAGAATGTAACTAGGGTGCCACCGGACTCCGCCCACTTGTGGTCACGCCGCCAGTGGAAAGTATCCTCCTGCGAGGCTCTGTACAACTGCAGTATAATCTCTTCGAGGAACTTCTTTCCCGAAAGGAGTCCAGTCTTTCTCCGCTTCTGATTGTAGCGCAGCCTCGTCGATGCTGGAGAGCCCCAGGAGAAGGGGATCCTGAGGTTATGTAATGATAACAGTTGACGTAACATCGGAGATCGAAGACCGCAATCTATCGATTCCAATTCGGTTTTAATGAGATTTCCGAGTCGAGAATTGAAGATGTTTTCCCCCAGGGTTGAGGACGTATGCAAATACGATCAACGTTCTCGCTTCCGCTCTCCCACCTGGCCACTTTATCCTAAAGACCCGCTTCCACTGATGTTACTCGTCGGGAGACGCGTGCTTCCTCCCTCTCAGGACCGAAGCGGGTTCGTAGGTGCAAAATTTACCGTTGGTTGTCGAGGGAAAAGACTCTCAAGTATTTATCTGTCGATGATGATGACTGAATTATGATTGGATGGATACAAGAGGCAGGCAAGACGAGACATGAAGTAAGCTCAGCCTCACGACACAGATATTTGGAGACGTCTTGATGTGTCTGTTGATGAAACCGTTGGCCTAGAACGGGCAATATGTCAGACGTTTGATCCAGAGCATTATTGTTGTAAGTATAATGCTTCAGCATAATACTTAGTTCATTCCTGCGCAATAAGTTATTGCTAAAGATAACTAAAGATGATATTCGTTATCGGGGACACATCGGATTGGCGATTTATATTACTGTGCATTTTTTTTTTCCGAATACTGTCTTATTTCTTTACACTCAGAGCCTGTACTAGAAACAAGCACCCACCTCATCCATGCATCCATTGAACACAGTACGAAATAAAGAGAAAAAGAATATAATTCCTGAGTATTTTTCTTTAGTTATGCGCCACAGCCTTGGTGTTATGGGGTCACCTCTACTGATGCGTCAGGAACCCGGACACTGCCGGCTCTGATGGCCTCGCGCGGGGGGCATGATTTCGACTCGGTTCCCCGCCGACAATTTTGCCTCAAACGCCCGCTCGTCCCGGTAGCGATTTTGCCTCGCGCAGTCAGCCTGGGCGATTTCGAAACATCGACAAGCGGACAAAATGTGGGAATATTGCTTCGGATCCAGTAGGGTCCAGGACTAGGGTTTATATATATTTGCCGGAGCGTTGGGCCTCATGCAGGTGGGCTAGCACGCATGAGGGGTATACCGTAGGCAAAGTTTTTAATGAACCAGGTACCAAGCGGACGGCGGAGGTACCATCCCAGCGGAGGTGGTCATTGTGGGACTCGTATTGAACGCGAAAGAAGATGAGTTACTCTAAGAGGAAGAGGGGGAAGGCGGGGTCGGATTGGGTTGCCGTGGAAGCTGATCTGGCAAGAGTTATTATAATGAACAGAGGTCGAGTTTATTCACAGTGTGTCGCTGTAGAGAGAGAGAGAGAGAGAGAGAGAGAGAGATTATTGCAGGCGTTATGGCGAACACAAGTCGGGCCGAGTTATCCCGGCGATTCAAGTTGTGAGGGAAGTTATAACTAACCCAAGTTACGATGTGTCGCTCTGACCGCGGTAGAGGGAATTCGGTGTTAAGTAGGTTGTTACGGGGTCACACTAAACTGCCAGTGTGACCGAATCTGATCACTCTCCGGGCAAACCTCCTCAACGTATGGCTGTGGACTATTGCTTTGCAGCCACAAACGCGTGAATGAATGATGTTAGACACCTGACCGGACCTCTTCCGGTCACATATGAACCAAGACTCCATCAGATTTACTAGAAATTACATTGTACAGTGCGCGGTGCCCGTGATGAGAACACAAACTGACATACACGAGTAATAAGCCGCAAACCATCTTTTAATACTGCCTTCTGTGACTATGACGCCCAGAGCGGCACGATAGTTTTTGTGCCAGACGACAAGCTGCGCCTGTTCCGGCCGAGGAGGCAGTAACTCCGCTGCCAGACTTACGAAGTGGATTAAACAAATCTTGTATCAAATTGTAGGTGTAGGAGCATGGTAAGAAAATGATATGGCAGATAAAGAGAAGTGAGAGTAGAATTGATAAACTAAGGGTGAAGCAAAGGAATGATGATGAGAAAATATGGCTGAAAAGAACCAGTAAATGGTTTTTAACAAAAGTGATGCCTGTAATGAAGACTTTTATTCTATCTCAGACGCCTATTGATAATTAGAATAGCATCTGTGATGAGATGTGAAACGGAGAGCTAAGGAGAGGAAACTTCAAGATGGTAAAACTTTAGAATCAAAAGGAAGTGAGAGAGAAAGAGGATTTTGAGAAGAACCAAGTCAACTTTGGATGAAAAATGAACGTTCCCTCTCTCGTGGCTCTACAAAGTTGAACTGGAATAGGAAATGACAAAGGAGACATTCCAAAAAAGACCGAACGAATATTCTGAAGAGATAGTGAATATGAACGATGCGCCAGAGGCTGTAATGTCCTCCTGGATTATGTTGGGACGAAGGAAGAGAAGAGAAGGAAAAAAAATAAAAAAGTGAGAAAAGTGAAAGCTGGCGTGAATAGACCTGAGGAAATTTATACGTAGGGAAATATGAGAGCGAGTCTGCAAGGAGTGGGTCAAGTTACAGCTGTTTTTTTTTTAAGGAGAAGGGAAGATATGGATAATTTTTCTGTCCGCGTGTCGTCTAAGAGCAACGAGAGAGGTGATTTGGATGATGTAGAAAACGAGATTGTTTTTTCAAGGTGGATATGAAGAGGAAGTAATGTAGGACATTTTCTCTGGGTATCTGAGAACAGAAGTTCTCTTCACTGAAGGGCCACATTTTGTAAGGCATATGACACGGCTTCTTGTGAAGGAGGTGCACTCTTTTTTCTTCTCTTTTATGTAGGGAATTCAACATCAGTTGAGGCTTTGCAAAAAACATTATTAGATTAGTACTGATAATGTATACATCACTACTTTACGTGCCAGATTCATCTACAACAATGCTGGAATTTTGAGAGGGAGAGGGAGAGAGAGAGAGAGAGAATGTTGAATTGCATCTTTAAATCCGGGTGTCATTCAGTTTACTCACTCAAACCTTTTTTTTTTTTCCTCACACTTGGCAGCCATTTCTCCGTGCATCAGAATTACCAGCGGCTCTTTATTTTTCACCGCGGTTCTCCAGATTTCCACATATACGTCAGACGCCTCACTCCTTGCAGATACACCGCGTCATAATCTCAAACCCGGTGATCCATCCAGTCGTATCCAATTACCAGCAACTTTCGCCTCCAGCCCAGCCTGTCAGAGCCGTCACATTCACCACCGTAGCAGTCTCACCCTATTGGCATCAGCCCAGCCAGCGGTATTTCACACCCGGCCAGCCCTCTCGATCTTGCAAAAACCTCTCCAGACGTCGACCCGCCAACGGAGGAGATGAAGCCTTTGCGACTCGGTCATCACCAGACTTCCTCCGTGTCTCAGACACACGAATGCCACAAGAATCGCATACAGGTACGGCATGCAGGAGCCTCAGCGTATCCTCCAGATTACAGTTCCCTTCGTTTTGCGACTTAAATCACAGCTGAGGGGGAAAAAGTACATTTCCTATGCGTTTGCTAAGTACTGAAGTATCTGGTCAGTATTAGTAGACTGAGGTAGCTGTGACACGCACACACATACACACAGGCATACGACGCTGGAGAAAGAACTCCCTTTTTTTTCTCTCTCTCCAGTGGAATGAGACATGAGGGCTTTTGTGCTGGGGTGAGAGTTGGCTCGAGAGCGGTGAAGGAAAAAGAAATCACGAAATGGAGAGAGATTTTGGTAAGAGGAAGATTTTCGAGCAGGAATTGAGGAAAAAGGTTTTGCTATTTGGACTTTGAGAATAAGGTCATGTCGAGTTTTGAGAGAGAGAGAGAGAGAGAGAGAGAGAGAGAGAGACTTTACTAACAAGCAGTTAAGACGTGTATTGATCACCCAAAGGAAAAGTCAGAGTTCAGAACAGGTCGTGTGAGTTACGTGTTCTCACGTGCCAAGTGTGAGTAAGGAAAAAAAAAAAGAGACAGCTTTTTATTGTTTTATTGTAATGATCATAGTAACTGAAGTCAATTTCAATCTCAAATAATCTCGCACTGCCTGTTGTATAATTATCCTCTCTCCGGAGAACATGGGTTCGATCCTTTATGTACTAACGCGCAATAGCTCAGTCCCTCTCTCAATCTTACAAGTTCCTCTTCTGGAGAACGCCAGACCACGATTACTCGCTGGGAAGTGTGCAACAGGCATTAGACACCTGAGGATAATGAATTGAAAATTACCCTCAAAGAGTCAAAAATTCTAAGTAATACGTGTGCTTTTATGACAGACGAGGCTACACCGTCTTGATAGCGCGCGACACCTCATCTCCATAAGGGATGTCAAGGCCACAGCACCGCGGAGAATGAAGTCAGTCTTGGCATGACAGCTTACCAAGGCTTACACTAGCGTTATGTATGACGTTTGGACACAGGGATCATGGCTAAGGAATGTAGTTGATTAACGAAGTTTAGAAACACAACGTCGTTCGTTTCGGGTCAACGTAAGTGCTCAAGGAGCGAGTCAGTCATTAAACCCGCCTCAGATATTAAGCAAACGTTAACCACACTCCAGCTTTCAAAGGACAAGAGGAAGAGGGAGCTATACATCATTCACGCCATGCGATGTGGTATAACGCAGTAGACCTGCTATAACGAACTGAGGAAGTTAAGCTAGTTTTTGTGGTAGGAATTTACGTGGTTTTAGTATGTATGAGAAATACCACCGGTGGTTTTCATTACTCTAAAAGAAGGAGACGATATTAAGGAAGTTTTTTTTATTTATATTCATTTTTCATTTATTTAACATGTTAATTCCTTTGCTTGCTTTTCTATTTCCACCTCATCATCGATACATGTTAGCCATTTCTCGCGTGAGCGAGGTAGCGTCCAGAACAGATGATTAATCGAGCCTCAGAGGATATAAGGTCTATTAAAGATTTTCTGTTGATCTGGTCTCGAGTTTACCATCGTAGAAATACGAGGGATTCCTCAACCAACAGGCACTTATACTGTGAGACATCTACCATACTGTCTGTGAGTATATGGATAGCTGTGTTTGCTCAGTCTCATGAATCGAAATATGGCTCCGGATGTCGTCAAAGAAGACTGTTATCAGTTACTGCTGTGTGCAATCCTTCGTACTCTTCCGTATAGCTAGACTGTACTCACCCAAGGTTACACTCACTCCTTATAGATCCCATGACCCTGACCTTTGACTTTACGTAACCACGCCACAGTCAGTTCCAACCCGGGCTACGAAAACCTGAACCTCGGCAGTTTATGCCTCAGAGTCATGGAATGAGAACGACTCATACATCAAAATCAGTGGACACGGCGAGCACCAAGTCCATTCAACTCTTGATATATGTGACTCTGACCCCAGAAGCACAGCACCATTTGGGATAAATCATGTATGAAAATGTGACAACTTTTGAGTGATAATGTACACACACACACACACACACACACACACACACGCCGCTGGACACCCTACCCATGGACCTATCGGAGCAGTGAAACCGTAATTATTTGCTTCGCAACTCACGTCACACGTTGGGTGGGGCCATTTAGCTCTGCATGGTTGCTGCCAGCCCCTCTGTCACCAGGACATTTCACCGAGGGGGAAAACGAGTGCAGATTCAAGCGCTGTACACGTGAGAGAGTTTGACACGTAGCAAATGCTATTAGTGTATTTCTTTTCTTTTTTTTCTTACTGTAAAGGTGACTGGTCAAGATACAGACGAACCGCATAAAGGAACTCAGACGGCGGAGGTCCACTTGCTTTTGTTCCGACCCCTGAACAGCCAGCCGGGAGGGGCAACTCACCTGTGACGAAGGTTACACGAACTGCCCAACGAGCAAAGAGATTAATGCATATTATGCAAACGTGGTGTCCTTTGGTGCGGTAGAGACAGTACCGCAGTTCCACTCCCTCGTTGTGGCAGAGAATGGCACAGCTGACCTCCCTTGCTGAGTCAGAGTGTGGCACAGCTCCCTCCCTCGTTGTGACAGAGAGTAACACAGCTAACTTCCTCGCTGCGACAGAAAGTAGTGCAGTTCCTGCCCTATGTTATGACGTAGAGCTAGCACAGCTCCCTCCCTTCCTGCGGCTGGGAGGAACATGCTCCTCATGTCCTTGAACGGGAGAGACATAGTAACCTTAATAGTTACTAAAGGGAGGGGAAGGGGCAGACAGTTCTCCTACTTTGACTCCCTTCTGTGGATGACGAAGATATTTTAGTCTGTCTGTTGTGAGGAAGGACAAAGAGAGAATCGGCTTCTCCTGCTGTGGCAGGACGAGACGTGCCTCTCAAGATGGTTAAGGGAGCATCACCGCTCCCTTCCTGGCGGGGAGAGGGTGCGGCTTCCTTGCGCCGGAGGAGGGGGAGAACACGGCAAGTCTCCCAGTAACAAAGGGAACGTTGCCATGAGTAGAAAGATATAACTCCCGTGTAACTGCTCCCTAACTGTAGCATGGGGTAACAGGGAGTACCTGTGATGGACGCGATTCTCTCTATCGTGATTTACGAAGGAGATTCGGCTTCCTTGCCCTTACAGGCAGGCAGGGCCACTCACGAGTGCCTCGGTTGCTTTAGATGACAAGGACATAGGTGCCTCGCCGAGGCAGGGGGATTAGGGACACAGTTCTCTCTTGCATGATAGGAATGGACACGAACCCTCTGCTCGGGCTGAATGGGACTTAGCTGACTTGCTGAGGCCGGAGGGCACATCTCCCTTGTTGTTGCTGGATAGGAGAGGAGATTTCTCGGTGGAGTAAAAGAGGGGACGCAGCTGCCTTGCTGTGGAAGTGAGTGAAGCAGCTTCGCTTGCTGTGGCAGGAGGCATCGTAAATTCATTTGCTGTGGCAGGAGAAACACGGTTTCCGTGCTGTGGTAAGGAATCGCTCGGTTCTTTCTGCAGGAGAGGGAGACGTGGTTCCCTCTCAGCTATGTATGGAGATGGTGTTGATGCTGGTACCCGTGGTATCAAGTGGTAGGAGTGGTTTTAGTGATGATACTAGCGATGACAGCGGTGCTTGAGGTAGCGGTGGTGGCGTGGACAGTGCCGTTGGTGAGGGGATGACGATACTGGTGGTGCTGGCGGTGAGTGAATATGATGGTGACAGTGATGATATTCATGATGATTGATGATGAATGTGTTGAACAGCTATGAAGGACTTCATAACGACGATACTCTTAAGGGAATGAATAATCACGGTGATAAATATTGATGAGCAAAGAAGCGGAGAATGATAGTCTCGTTAAAAAATAGAGAATCATTTACATACTGAATTATTCAGTGTTAGCAGACGAAAGCTGTAAGTTTTGCAGAGGTCTTCTTGAGGCTAAAGCCACGGCAAATGAATGCAAAGGAGGCAATACAGATCAGGTGGGAGGGATGGAAGCAGCAAATTAGGCCAGGGGAACGAGGGAGGCTTCTTGAGGGGAGCCACGCAGAAGGATTAAGGTCCTGGCTGCCCCCAAGGAGAGGTACCTGAGACCTCGCCTTGCAATTTACTATTCATTGCACGTCCAGTTAGGTACCTGCGGTTGGTATCTCACTTGAGGAGACAGTTATTGGATAGAGAGTTTTAAGCTTTCGATTCCTTTCCCCAGGAGAATGTTTTCACACACACACACACACACACACACACACTGGTACAGCTGCCACTGTGAAAAGGAAAATACAGGTATAGCGTATTTCATTACCCACCATAGAATTATTGGTAACCAGACTTTACCCAAAAGACGTCTGCCCCAGGTACAAGCCGGGGACGAAGAGTGGCCTGTTCCTCAGTGTTTGTGGTACCGACTGGCGCTCCAACACTCCCTGAAGAATACCACCAGCTGCGTGTCTCCAAGACATGTGTGTAGGCGCCAGCTGTGTCGACTCTCACACACTACCCTGGTACTTGCGTCCTGTCCTCTCCCATAGTAAATTGGACCTTCAAAGGCCCGTGTGAGGCCGAATCCAAAGAGGGATTTGTGAAACTCTTGAAGAAAACAGGAGTGAAAGGAAAAACCTTAAGGACTCTTGTGTATTATGAAGAATCAAATGAATCTCTGGGTGAAGGTGAAATGAAAAACGTATCGTTGGTTGCCTTTGTAAATACACTTTTGAGGCCTTCCTCCCACCATGAAAAGAAATGACCATAAGTTTTATCCCATTTTTTTTTTTTTCACTGTGAGTCCACATTTATTGTATTTTTTTTTTTTTTTTTTTTAGAGAGAGAGAGAGAGCTGAGGAGAACGGCACATTCCATCAACCGTGTATGACGTGCGTGTTTATACGGGAGAGAAGAAGGGGTGGGAATCAGCTCCTTTTTTTTTTTGAGGAGGGGGAGGGGAGAAGGGGAAAGGCGGTCACGAGGGGGTGCAAGACTGGAATTTTCATTACGGGAGGAAGCCACGACAAGGCCGGTGCTCAAGAGCTGAGGCTAAAAATCTGCAGTGAACGTGGACGCGTTAAGAGTAAGGTGGCGGTAACGGTATGGCGGGCAGAGCCAACGCTATTAATAGCCGAAGGAAGGAGGAGAGGAGGAGAGGAGCACAGCCTCGGGGCTGAAGAGGACAGTTAGCCGCTTCTTCGTTTTACCGCCTGCTGAGGCGGGGAGGGAGGGAGGGAGGGTCCAGACCGCATTGCCGGAGGGAGACAACGGCGGGAAGGTAGAGGCAGAAGAAGGACAGTCAGTCACCAGGACTCAAAACGACGCCATAGCTGGGGATTAGCAAGAGGTATGGAAGCTGATTCGTGGCAAACACCAGAAGCCTTAAACGCCTTTATTCCGGGAGGCTCCCTCCACCGCAGCATATAGCTATACCCTCACAGCTTGAAGCGGTGGAGGCAGACAAACCAACGTGTTGCAGGCATTGGCGCAACGCATCGTCTCTGACACCTGAACATGACCATTGGAGGGAAGCAGGACGCAGGAACACCTCAAAGGCCTGGGGGTGTGAATGACTGCAGAATTGCAAGACGCCTTGAGCTAGGTAAGCTTGAGGGAAGGGAGTTGGATAACTGCGTTACCTCAGGTCTGCGCAAGGCACATGGGAAAGGCAGGTAAACAGAAGGCCCGTTGATCCATAACAAAGTCATCTGCTTGGAGGACAGCAACAGTATCCTGAATATATCATCTATACACTTGCAGATAAGATGCTAAAGCAGGAGGAGAACCATCTGATGGCAGACAAGACCAAGCAACAGCTGCAGCAAGATCTCAAGGCCACGCGGGTGGAGGCTGGGGAGAGACCCCAGCACCAGGAGGCAGACACCACCTCGTCACGACGCCTTTACAAGAATCCGCAGCAGACGTCGGCGAGGAAACTCTTCCTACCCCCCCGAGGAGGAGGAGGAGGATCACGGAATTCCCCGAGCTTCTCTCGTATTTCTTGGCTTTGTGGGCCACAAATTTGTGTGGGTGTCTCGAGCACGTCCCAGGGAAAGGCGGGGCAGTCTTAATGATAAAATAGCCACTGGTGCGACAAAATGGTCAGTGGGGTGTGTTATGTTTGCGTGTGCTTTTCACGTGCATTTGTAGGTTGCACGTGTGTGTGAGCTGCACGAGCGTTTTACTTGTGTATGTGTGTGTGTGTGTGTGTGTGTGTGTGTGTATGGATGGGTGAGTTTTATGTACACTATAGGCGCTGGTAAAGACAATGACAGTAGAAAGGGCAGAAGCAGGCGGAAGCGTCCCATATGCAGCAGATCTTTATATATATATATATATATATATATATATATATATATATATAGATATATGCTTTGTGTGTGTGTGTATACT
>JAYMFT010213561.1:0-11471 GCA_038088735.1 Panulirus argus
CCCCGCGCCGGCGAGGTAGCGCCAGGAGACAGATGAAACGGCCACATTTGCTCACACTCAGTCTCTAGCTGTCATGTATATATATATATATATATATATATATATATATATATATATATACATATAAAGATTTTATGGTATTCCGGTTAGCATTGTTGATTGATTTCATGCACGGAATCGCCGGGGTGGGAATCAGAGGTTCGGCCCACAGTCAACCCAGCTGTTCATCCCTCGAGGCTTGTCGATGAAATGAGTTCCTGGTTTATGAATATATGTTTTGTCGTTGCAGTACATGGCAGAGAACCATAAATACTTTAACCAGCAAATTAGGTTCCAGGAATATTTTATTTACTGCCGTTTGTCGTTATAACCAATAGATACTTTTTGGAATTACAGTACCTCAGAGATTTTGCTTTAAGGCTGGGCTACCGCGTGGCGCTGGGAAATAGAACGAGTCGTGTGAGTTCGTTTTTGTCCTTTGTTATATGAGAGAGAGAGAGAGAGAGAGATTACATAATCCAGTCTGGTGATTACAGTATTCTGGAGTCTGCAGGTCTGGGACCTGTGCTTAAATATCATGCAAATCTTGTTGATGCAGAGGGAGAGGTCGTAATCTGATTGGCTTATCTTGACCTCCCGTGACGCGGGCCTCCAGTAGGGGATCCTCTTGGCCTCCCCGTTTTCTTTTATTAGCTGCGGGAGCCTCCGTCTAAAAACCGACCTGATTGTAAATTACATTTAGTGTGTCAACCACTGCCCGAAGTGGAGGTTAGTGTTATCTGACTTCAAGGTTTTGTATGTTTGCTTAGCTTGTTTCACTTCACGTGAAAGTTCTTGAATGTTTCCCATCTCTTGTTTTGCTGATGTAGATATTACAACTCCTTTTGTTTACATGTTTTGAGATGTCATGAAATAATCTTTTACACTTACATTTGGTAAATGTTATATGATTACGTATTACGATTGTATTTGATTTTTTTTATTTTTTTACGTACAAGCCGTGTTTAACAAGGTAAATTTTACTTAAGCAGGTGGAGCGTTTACACCACCTTCAAGACCGGGGCTGAGATATTGTCTCTGGTCGTCCGATTGTGGTAGTCACGAGTGGAAGGAGAGACGCCTCCATCTCACCCTGACTAACGATGGAGTCCTACCGCCTACCCGTCTTATCTCTCCTTGGTATATGAGACCTTTGCTTCCACTTCCAGCCCTATGTACAATGACGACTCCCCCCGGCCTCTTTCTGGTACCCGTTTCTCTTTTTCTCGCACTGAACATATCACTCCTCTATCTCTCTCTCTGAGTGGGTAAGCCTTAGCACGTTGGATTCGACTGTGCAGAACCGCAGTGGCCTCCTATATTGCATTCTAGACCGGCACTCGCCTCCATTTTGTCGTCCCTTTGTGGAGTACCGCTCGTACAGCAGCAGTGGAGGGAAACACTTTCTTCCCTTCCAGGTTTCTGTTTAGCGAAGAATGGACTCAAAAAGCCCTCCGCTTGAACGTGAGCTTCCCTGACTTCTCTGCTACCGATGTTATTTCGGCTATCGTGAGCCGTTTACGTGTCCCCGCCCGCCTTAGCCTGTTACCCGCGGCGCTCGTCTGGACGCTGCTTCCCATAGCTTGTGTGTGGAGACCAGCCACACGAGGATTGACCGTTGTGATGCCCCCCTCCTTTCCTCGTATATCCGTCCCACCTGTAAGAGTCAGGACAACAGACACGTGCGAGGCTCATACTGATTCATTTTCCAATCTTGTTTTTCTCGTGCGATTTATCTTAGCTTTCAGCCGAGATGGCTGCAAGTGGGAAATGCTTTTACTTGTGCCATGTCTGCTACTATCTATCTATCTATCTATCTATCCATCTATATGTGTGTGTATGTGTGTGTGTGTGTGTGTGTGTGTGTGTGTGTGTGTATGGTGAAGTCTTAGGGGGTCTGCTACCCTCACATCCCGGGCTAGGGTGTTACCGGACACAGCCTGCTCGAGGTTACACTGCTAGTGAGAAGTCACTTCACTGAGACTGTATCAAAGAATTTCTCACTCCAAAGTATCCTGCATTTCCCTGCTACTGGCAGCACCGCAGCCTGAGGCTGCAGGAGCCTGTAGAAAGGTCCAGGGTAACACTAGGACAATCATAGAAATTGGTCCTGTGGTAAATATGATCGATAAATGAAAAATGAAATTCATAAGGGCAAGAATCCTTAAGACAAATTAATTTTAGAAATATTTTTTGATAAACGAATTGGCTTTACAGTTATCCCTTTCCAAACCCCGGTAGATCTGAATAGACCATAAACACCACGCAAGTAGACCAGCTCAAGAGATAAGCAATGTGTGTTTGAAAAAGAAATGGGACTTAAAAACAAGACTTGCGGCGCGTGCGCCGGTGGGAAGTATTTTTCTTTAGTGACGTCAGAAAATTCGGTCGTGTTCAGTGTGTCACAAATACATCAAACTTGCATCGGACACGAGTGCGGAGTTGTACCCCGTGCAGTATGGATGTGTACGACCTGATGAAGCCTTCATGTCTCGGACCATCCCGAGACTTGGAGCATGTTTTATGGCCGAGATCTCCGCGGTCATAGAAGCAAAGTGAAGCCCCGGGAGGTGGTGGTGGTGGTGGTGATTCGCTTGTGCTCGGGACCGTAGCTTCTGAACCACTACCTCAACCCAACCCAACCAACTCTCTCTCGTCTTCCACTGTAGAAACCCCTGGCTGGACTCAGATGAAGGGAAGAGGGTGAGGATGGGGAACTTCGTGAGGGGGGGTGAGTTACTACAGTGTGAGGCAGACGTGGTGCGCCAAACGCTCTCGCGGTATGTATACAGACGTTGGTGAAGAAGGTATTGTTGCGAGAAGGTGTTGAGGCGTCTTTGGTCGTGGCGGGACACCTCTTGGATTAGATGGTTTGTCCTTTTTTTTTCTCTCTCTTTTTGACTTGATTGTTTAAAGGGGCAGGTCGGATGCCGGACCATCATGCCCAAGGGTCGAACCGTCTTGCTCAAGGGCCAGAGGGAGTTAAATGACGAAATGATCGTCAGTCATGAGAAAAAATATAAGACTCTAGGACAATAACACATGATTAAATTAACCTTCGTAAGTGAACTTGAATATCCAGGACGTGTCAGAACAGTAGGAAGTGGACAGGTATGATGTGGTATGAAACGGGCTGGAGTGATACTCGAGACTGAAGGGATATGCTGGCACCAGAAGCCTTCTGTGGTCGGGTAAGGCCCAGGGTCTGTACTGGGTGGTGGAATGAAGATGAACCGTCGTCCCAAAGACCCCCCTTGGTAGTATTAGGAGATGGAATGCGAACCTCGGAAGACGTGTGGGTGTTGATGGTGTGGCCTGGATCAGGAGTACGGGACGGGGCTAGGCACAGCGCCCAGCTCGACGGGAAAGGTGAGGCCGGAGCCCATGATATGGTGGTTATTAACAGTGGGTCAGAATACGGTGGCAATAGCTTCCATCCTGTGTGTGTGTGTGGGGTAGCTAGCTAGCCAGCCAGCCAGCCAGGCTGCTCCCATCACCACCACCACCACCACCACCACCACCACATCCACCTCGGTGTGTGCACGTTAGTGTGTGTGTGCCACTACTCGCCTTCACCCTCACCACAGTGGTAACTACGTTCGCAAAATGTCTTACTGTAGTTCCTGCCTGCAGTAGTGTGGTGGGTGCTTGGATGAATGGAACGCTGGGGACGTGGTCGGCCCGGCTTGTGTAAGTGCATATCCTGGCCACCACACCTGGCCCAGGCCTCAGGTACCAGGTGTGGCCCCTTCCCGCCTGGCGACCACACCTGGCTCAGGCCCCCTATAGCCTCAGGTATCAGGTGTGGCCCTCCCGATGGTAACTCCTCATCTGAGTACCTAATGACACCTGGTACCAAGAGACATACGTATATTAGAATTGCAACTGCGATGATGAGTTTATCTCTGGCGACAAGACTTGGGTTTAAGTCTTGTTTACATTGATGTCGCGGAGGAATCGTACGGTGGGCAAGACTCCACCCGAGTGATGACTGTGTATTTGATATGGGCGTCAGTACCAGGCTTCGACTCCCGTGTCGTTCCACTCTCTTGTGTCTGGGTCATCAGCGTGAAGGATTTATAAAAAAGTTATCAATTATCTGTATGCCTTCTAAGTTTTACCATATTAATCTGTGAATTTCTGGTGTCTTCTAGTATCAAAACAGCTTAGAAAGCACCCAGTGGTCTGTTGCTGTTTGAATTCCTCTGTATTCCTTTCTGTAATAACGTTTTGGCAATTGTGCGAGCAAACTGCATAGTTGAAACTCATGGTTTTTAGCGGGTGTTCATCTGTGTCTATATGTATGTGGTAGAGGGACGGGTGGTGTTAGGTTAGCACAGAGGGCGAGCTGCTGGAAGCGGAGCAGGATTAGGCAGGAAGGCGAGGTAAGTCTGGGGTAAGATGAGATGAGGTTAGGCACGGTTCCCGAGGTCCTGGTGCAGGAGACTAGGGAGGTGGGTGACCCAGGGCATTGGTGCAGAAGTAGGAGGTGGGATAGGCGTCCCAGGATGCTGGGGCAAGAGAGTCGAGTCGAGTCACTGCCTGGAGCCGGTGTGTGGGAGATGACGAATCATCTGGTGTGGCAGGAGTTTCGTAGAGGCGGGGTCTCCTGGATCTTCTGTAGAAGGGAGGGGACGTTGTCGATGTCCTGGATCATCAAGCGATTGTCGAACTTCTGGGGTTAGTTCGGCGGGAGGAGGCGTTGGCGTTGTCCCACGGCAGCTCTGACGGTAGGAAAAGAAAGAAAAACTGTGCTTTAGAACAGAGAGAAACAGAGAAACCAGAGGAACGGAATTTGGAAAGCAAAGACTTTAGCCACGCCCTATCAGGTCGCTTTGGAGACGTCGAGGGGCCACGGCAAAAGTTTCACCAGATTGGAAATCACCAGTAGACCCAGCACCGTGAAATCCATACTGGTGATCTGAAAGAAAGGAATGGGATCATCAGAGTTAAAAGAAAAAAAAAACTGGAGTAAAGGAGAATTTCATAGACTTTGGAGAAGTGAGGGCGACGAGGCGATAGTTGGAGGGATCCGAGCGGTTTCTCCTCTAAGGGAATAGGGCTGTGCCAAAGCGTGCTTCCAAGCGGAAGGGAAAGTGTGTGTGTGTGTGTGTGTGTGTGTGTGTGTGTCTGTGCGTGTGTGTGTTTTACAAGAGGCGAAATATACGGGCGAGAGATCGTGCAGGTTCAGAGGCACGCTCCCACTGGACTCGGGGAGGCACACGCCATCTGGGCCGTACCTCCAGTACCCGCGCGTGTGGCGTTATTAACGGGAGCGGTGGCACGGGAGATGGGAGGAGGAGGTGTGAGCGTGTGCGTGTGTGTGGTGGAGAGCGGAGGGCAGGAGGGAGCCAGAAGAAGTGAGGAGATGGAAAAAAAAAAAAAGAAAAAGCGTAACGTGTGAAGAGGAAGGAGAGATCGAGGAGGTCGTTGGACTCCTGCAGGATCAACCAGACGGAAAGAGACGAACAGAAATGAAAATCGAAGCGCTAGACGGAAGGGAAAGAGAGACAGAGACAGAGAGAGAGCCGAGGACTACTGATCACGCAGGCTGTGGACCGGGCCGTGGAAACTCTCCGGCTACGTCGACGGAAGAGATGATGACGGTACGCCACGAGGATGTTAGCCAGTGAGGCAGCGGAGGGCGAGAAGTAGTGAGGAGCCAGACGATGCACGAGATGGGTGGGTGGTGCTTCGAGACGTGGCCACCATCCGGAGACGGGAAGCTGGGTCAGGGGAGACGTAAGTCGGGTGAGAGGAACCACAAGGCAGAACGATGATTAGTAGGGAAAAAAAAAAAGAACACGGACGCTGGTACTACATAACGTCAGGTAACGTAGCGTAACGCGGGGCTTATAACAGTTCCAGACGCTGTGGGGTTGGTCCTGGGTGTACTGGAGGAGGACCTTCCCGGCGGCGGCGGCGACGGCGAGGTCCTCCCAGTACCCGGGGCGATGACATTATTTTCCCCTCCCTGTGTTTATTCTGGGAGTGGGAGAGTCTAGATGAGCCTCCCCGACCCGAGAATCCCATCAAATTAGAGAGAGAGAGACCGCCACATAACTTTTACAAAGGCGGATGGCGGGGCGGCGCTGCTGCCAACACCCCCCCCCCTTCCCTTCTCTTCCCTCTCCCCAGCTCATCTCTACCGAGATCTTCCTGCTTGGGGAGAAGGGAAGGATCCTGGCGAGGGACGGGGGAGACGTTAGAGGACGGGGAGGGAGGGAGCAGTTTCCTCGTACTGCGGGGAGATGGTGGAGGGGAGGTAGTGCAGGGGTGAGGGTAGGGCGGGTGAGGAGGAGGAGGAGGTGAGGGTTGGGATATAAGATGTTTAAACAACGATGCTTGGAAGGTTTCATTAAGGAGGAAGAGAAGGAGGAGCTATACTCCCAGTGGCAGTGGTGAAGCCGTAGTGTTTGGGGACTAAGTAGCACCGGGGCCGACGTCGTGTATTGTGACTTCCATCAGGCCTCTAGAGATGGAGTTCTCCGTGAATGATTATATCACTTATCACGTGAAAGATAGTGGTCCGGGAACATGCAGGTAGGTGGAAGACTAGTTGACTCAACAGGCAGCAGCGACAAGGATTGAGGAAAGTGATGATCCCATTCGTGGTGGGTGACAAGTGGTTTAACACAAGACCAGGTTCTTGGGAAAGTTTTGAATATAATGTATGTAACTGATATAGCATTGGGCAGAACTACCATAGTCTTTAAGGTATCAGAGTAAGACAGGGAGTGGTTGACTATATTAGTGTCCAGATGTATTCAGTTCGCCCCAGGACACGTTCGTCTTCTTCGTCTTCTTCTTGGACATTATTTTCTCATTCCAGGCTGATTTTATGAGTCTTGAAGACCCCCTAGTCCTCCACAGGAGCTGATAGACCAGAATTCGTCATACATTTAATGTCTTGCCAGACTTTTCCTCCTTATGGTTACACCGCAAGTAACGTCACCTTAGGCCAGGTTGCATCATCGTCAGTAGACGAAAAGGAACGCAGCAGTCTCGTCAATGAGCTTTTCGCTCCAAAGGAAACCATCATTTCCCTGCTGCTGATTGGAGTGTAGCCTTGAAGCTGCAGAAAGCCATTAAACGGGGTCCTGGAATATATTTGTGTGTGTGTGTGTGTGTAAGTGATAAGAATAGAGAAGTGCTAACCAAATAAAATAAGAAAATAAGGAAAAGAAATGTACAGGTAATAAGGATCGCGAGATGCTGACGCAACTCCAAGCCCTCTGTTACAACAAGCGCACCACTGCGGCCAACAATGACGGTTTTAAAGAGCCTTTAAATAACGACGTTAATGACCAACCTTATACGGAGGACCGCCAAGCTTTGCTGTGACCAGTCACTTTTTCCTGTAGGCTTCAAGAAAGGCCGTCAACATTTTCTAGAGCATTTGATGCCCAAACATCACTGTACGTGGATAACATCAAACCTGGGTAAGATCAGAAACCGCCGGGGACTACCAATACAGTATGGCAGTCCCTTTAAGCGTACTGGCTCACCATGCACCGTGGGTAATAGGTGCTATAGCCTGGATGGAAAATCTTAGAAACAGACACTGACGTTAAAATCTACCAGTAGAGGTAGATCGTACAACGTACAAATCATGGGAAGAAAGAAGAAGTAGCACAGGAGACACGTAGATTAATCCAAGGTCACACTGGGACAGCCCTCCAGGTTATAAGGATAATCCGTGCCACACTGCATGATAATGGTGTCAGAGGCCGCTTCATGGCGTCTTCAGCATCCCCAAGTCATCAGGACGTGCTGGTCCTTTGCTGTTGCCTGCTGGGCAGACGCCGCAGGAGGGGCGGATCTGTCCGTCCGTGCGCCCGTGGCCCCCTGGCGACGCAGGAGCGAGTCCGCGAGGGGTCTAGCACGCCCTGGGGTACGTCACAGGCACGGCTCACGTTCCCGCTACGCGCGCGCCGCCCCTCCTCCTCCTCCTCCTCCCGTGTTTCACCACGGTTAAAGCCTCCCCACCGGACCCCGGATCCTGCCTAAGGACTACGCACGTAGGATCCCAGCCCGAGCTTAGGATCAAACCATCAGCCGTGCTTGTGCTTCAGGGACTCTCGTCGTCGACTCGTTCCGACGCCCCATAAAGGGAACGAGAGCCTTTTCCTTCAGCGAGAATGTCCTCTGTTGACGACACAGTTGCTGCTCTCTCTCTCTCTCTCTCTCTCTCTCTCTCGACACAGATGCAGATGGTGCAGGACCTAATTATTGAAACGGGAATGCGTTTCTTGCTGCTTCCAAGCGTGTCACTGTGGGACTGACTCTTGTAAGTCCTGTGGGGCACACTCCCATCTTGGGTCCTGCGCCATCAAATCATACGAGAGTTCCAGGGTTACTTGGTTTCCCTGGATTGATTAGTTTAATAATTCACGTCCTCAGCTTTGAAGCCTCGACTCATTAGTCTGTCTTTTTCTTTTTTTTATCATTCGCCCTTTCCATGTTTCAACCACTTCAGTGTCATAGTTGCACTTAAACCAGACTTCTCTATTACATGTTTATTTCTATTGCGATCAACTCTTCTCACGATCAACCCGCCTCATGATCAGCCGTCATCACGATCAACCCTCCTCACGATCAACCCGCCTCACGATCAACCCGCCTCACGATCAACCCTCCTCACGATCAACCCTCCTCACGATCAACCCTCCTCACGATCAACCCCTTCCTCACCATCAACCCTCCTCACGATCAACCTTCCTCACGATCAGTCCGCCTCACGATCAACCCTCCTCATGATCAACCCTCCTCACGATCAATCCTCCTCACGATCAACCCTCCTCGTGACCAACCCGCCTCACACCACATATCGTCCTCGTGCATTTCATGCACAACACTTCCAACTTCCTCCTTCACTTTTGTGTTGAGGGCCCAACACTCACACCCATGCAACGCTGCCGGGACCACAGTACCTCCAGACACTCCCATTTTTTCGCCTGCCGCACTGTCCTCTCCTTCCTTTAAAGCACGCAGGACCTCAGCCCCATTGTGACTGATTATAATCCCCCATGATTCCACCCGCTATCACGTCCACTCCTGGGCACCTGAACCACTCCACTCCCTCCAGGTCCTACCCCATTCGGACTGAACCCATCCACTTCCTGCACCTCATTGCCTTTTGTTCGCATTTACTCTTTAACTTTCTCTCTTCATCACCCTGAGGAGTTCCCCCCCCCTCCCCCCTCCTCAGAAGTCTGCTGCCATCAGGGCCGTGTCATCTGCTAACTGCAGCTGATTCCCCCTTACCACCATCGCCCAAGCTTACTGGAGACCCACACCTTCACTCTAAGCCCCTTGCATATATATATACCTCCCTCTTCACACCCCAGTCTGTGAGCAAAAAAACAACCATGGTGACATCACACAACTCTGACGCAGATGTGTCCTCATCGGGAACCACATAGACCTGCTCCCTCCCTCCGTCCCTCTCACACTCGCGCTTTGCTCTCCCGGTCCACACACACACGCACACCCGCACCTCTCTGCCTCCCCTGAAATCACGTTGCTTCTCGCTATCTGATGCTCTGTGCGTGCCACCTCCACCCTCTCCGTTACCACTCCCCGATGCTCCTTACCGGGTATATTCATGGTACTTTTGCCTTTGTAATTCTAGCTTCCCATTTCGTTTCCCTTTACCTCTATATAGAGGCACAGTGCATCCATTCTGCTAGATCTCAGGCGCTTAGAAATAGTAGACTTAAAAGTTTGAGAGGAAAAAAGGATTTTTCACGACTACGTAGCGAATGGACACTGAGATAACCTGCCATGCTTTTGTCATATATGATGTAGCATTAGACTTGTTCAGTAGGAGACCCGATGAAGATGTCGAGAAATCCTCAGGGCCTTCAGCTGGTAAACTAAATACAGCCCAGTAAGTTGTCTGTCGCCACCTCTACTTGCCATGACTTGATGCTTGTCTTGAGACTATAGGAGGTGTAGTAGGCACTTGCCAGGTATCCTAGTAACCTGAGACGTTGCTCGAGTACTGTAGGAAACGTGACACAGATCCGACATGAAAGACGAGGGTGACATAGAAGTGACGTACGGGAGCCGCGTCCTGTCGTGGGTGGGGTAGAGGGGGTCTACATGGGAGTGAGGGAGGGAGGAACGTCCACAGATGGATAGGTGCTGGCTAATAGTAGTAGTAGTAGTAGTGGGGCTAGGGATAGTAGGATAGGAGGAGGAGAGACAGCTGTACGGTATGGGAAGTGGGGTAAGATAATAGGTAATGTTTGGAGCATTTTTTATTTTTTTCCGAGAACCTGGTTTAGGGGGACGGGAGTAGCTGGGTGCTGGGGGAGGTGTGGCGTCCAGCGGGAGAGAGAGAGGAAGGAGAAGGAGGAGGAAGGAGGAGGAGGAGGAGGCCGGATTAACTAATGGAACCGGGGAAGAACCAATGGGAGAGGAGAGTGGGAAATGCCTCAGGAAGGAGGCTTGGATGTGAGAGGAGCTGGAGGTGGGGGGAGAGAGAGAGAGAGAGAGAGAGAGAGAGAGAGAGGGGGCAGTGGCACAGAGAGAGAGAGAGAGAGGGGGGGGGGGGAGAAGTTTGGGCTATGGCTCTCGTGCTGGATGACTTTAGGGGTTTGCGATCCCTGGGTCACAGAACCCACCGTGAAAAAGCTACGTTCCCAGCGGACCAGACTCGCACATGTGCCGTTCTCCTCTCTGATGGGAAGAGAGAGATATATCACGGCGTCGCGTCGTTATTTACAGGCGGTCTACCAAGACAAGTGCGCAAGTATTGTGTCCAGAAGACGCCGAGAGGGGCTTACAGTCGCACCTGAATCAGGTCTTGACACTTGACCACGAGACAGTAGTTTAAATGGGATGACTTCCAACTACCGTTATGGAGTCTATGAGAGAAGGTCTAGTAACACACACACACACACACACACACACACACACACACACACACACACACACACTCACATCACCCTACGACGGAAGAGGAATGTGAAAGATCTAGTAGGTGAGTACCTCTGATGACCCTGCCTCTTAAGTGAGGACAGCGGAACCCCAGTGAGGAAGGTCATCGTCGGCTGCACTTGGCCAGCGCAGGCAACGGGAGCAACACCCCAGGACGGGGATCGTCCAGGTGCCCCGGGACCCGCCCGGCCCTGGCGCCGACGCCACGCCAGTCCCCTCCTCGAGGTGGGCCAGATTGCCGGGTTAGAAAATAGCCAGCGATCAAGTACAGCCCAAGCCGATTCGGGTCAGAATTAAAACCAGTGGGAATGAATTCCCCACAAACTCGGTCGTTTTCAGGGAAATGAATGAATACAGGAAGAGAGAAAGAACCTTGTAAACATCCGGGGCCAAGTAACTGTTCAGCTCGTTTCCTACGAGTATTGGAAACTGATCTTCCGGTGGACAACTTGAGTAACTAACTGAACAGATATGTGTGTTTATAT
>JAYMFT010213583.1:0-11470 GCA_038088735.1 Panulirus argus
TCTCTCTCTCTCTCTCTCTCTCTCTCTCTCTCTCTCTCTCTCTCTCTCTCTCTCTCTCTCTCTCTCTCTCAAAATAATTCAAGAGTTCCTCAGGCCGTACAGTATGTTCCCGCAAAGTAAATCATTTTGTATGAAAACGCTTCTTTGTAAAACCCATGGGGGCATTGTATGGGAGATGTTTGTAGTCCTCTCGAGTTATATAAGATATTCTAGGTTCCAGAACTATCAAGGTAGTTTCCATGCAATTTCAGAAATATCTAACATCAAAGATCCAGTCAAAAGTACCCAGAACTTGCCCTCCACTTCCTGTCATACATAACCTAAAGAAAACCAGATACATCTTCCATCCTCCCACTGTCTATCCAAAACCATCAGTAACTAAGGTAAGTACCACAAACTGTCTGTTCTTAGGCTATCCAGCACCATCCACTAACTTTCCATCTCCTCCCCAGAGCTCCCCAAGAATCCAACTCTTGAGAATCCATTTTACCTTCCTGGAGCTTGCCATATCTCCGTCCATACTTCGAAGTGATCCTCTTTCTACGACGGTTCCCCAAGATTTACACCATGACACTGCTAGACCTATCTCGCGTTAAAAAGTCAGTAAGACCAGTGGGATCTTCCAGTATGTATAGCACCTTCCAGGAACTTTCCGTCTCCGTTAGGGCTTGAAGAGGCTATCGTCGTGTGGCGGAAGTGGCGTCACACTACCATTCACTTGGGATTACAAAAGACGTGGACTGTCGTGTTTTCTTCCGTTAGCAGCCCACCACAAGACCCGATGATTAGCTGTTGTCCTGCGGTCGTCTTAATCTGTCGCTGGTGTACGCTCCTCCACACGGCTTTTCTTACTGTTGCATAACGGGGAGGTTTGCTAAGGCGCTGGGGCGTCCGACTGCAGAAGGTAAACTACGTTCCTTAACAAAATATCTGACTTAATAATACCATGAGGAGCAGTAAGAACACTAAACGAGAACCTCTTATAATCCAAGACACGATAGACCATCATAACTTGAGATAGAGAGTCCAGTCATAGTGTGGAATGTAAGTTCCAGAGTCAGAGTAAAAAATGTGGGTTCCAGGGTGATAGTGTGGAATGTGAGTTCCAGAGTCATAGTGTGAAATGTGAATTTCAGTCACAGTGTGGAATATGAGTTCCAAAGTCATAGTGTCAAATGTGAGTTCCAGAGTCACAGTGTGGAATATGAGTTCCAGAGTCATAGTGTCAAATGTGAGTTCCAGTCATTTTGTGAAATGTGAGTTCCAGAGTCATAGTGTGAAATGTGAGTTCCAGAGTCATTGTGAGGAATGTGAGTTCCAGAGTCATAGTGTGAAACGTGAGTTCCAGAATAATACAGTGAAATGTGAGTTCCAGAGCCATATTGTGGGATGTGAGTTCCAGAGTCATAGAGTGAAATGTGAGTTCCAGAGTCATAGTGGGGAATATGAGTTCCAGATTCATAGTGTGGAATGCGACTTCCAGAGTCATCGTGTGAAATGTGAGTTCCAGAGTCATAGTGCTGAGTGTGAATTCCAGAATCAGTGTGGAATATAAGTTCCGGAGTCAGAGTATGAAATATGAGTTCCAGGTGTCATAGTTGTGAAATGTGAGTTCCAGTCCCATATTGTAAAATGTGAGTTCCAAAGCTATAGTGTAAAATGAGAGTTCCAGAGTCATAGTGTGAGATGTGAGTTTCAGAGTCATAGTGTGAAATGCGAGTTCCACAGTCATAGTGTGAAATGTGAGTTACAGAGTCATAGTGTGGAATGTGAGTTCCAGAATTAGTGTGGAATGTGAGTTCCAGAGGCATAGAGTGAAATGTGAGTTCCAGAGTCATAGTGTGGAATGTGAGTTCCAGAGTCGTAGTGTGGAATGTGAGTTCCAGAGTCGTAGTGTGAAATATGGGTTCCAGAGTCATAGTGTGAAATATGAGTTCCAGAGTCATAGTGTAGAATGTGAGTTCCAGATTCAGTAAGGAATGTGAGTTCCAGAGTCACTGTGTGAAATGTGAGTTCCAGTGTCATAGAGTGGAATGTGTGTTCCAGAGTCATAGTGTGAAATATGAGTTCCAGAGTCGTAGTGTGAAAGTGAGTTCCAGAGTCATAGAGTGGAATGTGAGTACCAGATTTAGTGTGGCATGTGAGTTCCAGAGTCATAGCATGGAATGTGTGTTCCAAAGTCGTAGTAGGAAATGTGAGTTCCAGAGTCGTAGTGTGAAATGTGAGTTCCACAGTCATAGTGTGGAATGTGAGTTCCAGATTCAGTGTGGAATGTGTGTTCCAGAGTCATAGTGTGGAATGTGTGTTCCAAAGTCGTAATAGGAAGTGTGAGTTCCAGAGTCGTAGTGTGAAATTTGAGTTCCACAGTCATAGTGTGGAATGTGAGTTCCAGATTCAGAGTGGAATGTGAGTTCCAGAGTCATAGTTTGGAATGTGTGTTCCAGGGTCATAGTGTGAAATGAGAGTTCCAGAGTCATAGTGTGAAATGTGAGTTCCAGAGCCGTAGAGTGGAATGTGAGTTCTAAACCATAGTGTGGAATGTGAGTTTCAGAGTCATAGAGTGAAATGTGAGTTCCAGAGTCGTAGTGTGGAATGTGAGTTCCAGAGTCATAGTAGGAAATGTGAGTTCCAAGGTCATGGTGTAAAATGTAAATTCCAAAGCCATATTGTAAAATGTGAGTTCCAGAGTCATAGTGTGAAATGTGAGTTCTAGAATCATAGTGTGAAATGTGACTTCAAGAGTCATGGTGTGGAATGTGAGTTCCAGAGTCTTAATGTGAAATGTGAGTTCCAGAGTCATGGTGTGGAATGTGAGTTCCAGAGTCATAGTGTGAAATGTGAGTTCCAGAGTCATGGTGTGGAATGTGAGTTCCAGAGTCGTAGTGTGAAATGTGAGTTCCTTAATCATAGCGTGGAATGCGAGTTCTAGAACCATAGTGTGGAGCGTGAGTTCCTGAGTTTTAATGTGAAATGTGAGTTGCAGAGTCAGTATAAATTGTGAGTTCGAGAGTCATAGTGTGAAGTGTGAATTCCATAGTCATAGCGTGGAATGTGAGTTCTAGAACCATAATATGGAACGTGAGTTTCTGAGTCATAGTGTGGAATGTGAGTTCCAGAGTCACAGAGTGGAATACGAGTTTCAGAGTCGTAGTGTGGTGTGTGTGTTCCAGAGTCAGTGTGGAATGTGAGTTCCAGAGTCCTTGTGTGAAATGTGAGTTCCAGAGTCATAGTGTGGAACGTGAGTTCCAGAGTCATAGTGTGAAATGTGAGTTCCAGAGTCATAGTGTGGAATATGAGTTCCAGAGTCATAGTGTGAAATTTGAGTTCCATAGTCATAGTGTGGAATGTGAGTTCTAGAACCATAGTGTGGAACGTGAGTTCCAGAGTCTTAATGTGAAATGTGAGTTCCAGAGTCACAGTATAAATTGTGAGTTCGAAAGTCATAACGTGAAATGTGAGTTCCAGAGTCAAGGTGTGGGATGTGAGTTCTAGAACCATAGTGTGAAATGTGAGTTCCAAAGTCGTAGTGTGAAATGTGAGTTCCAGAGTCATAGTGTGGAATGTGTGTTCCAGAGTCATAGCGTGGAATGTGAGTTCCGGAGTCATAGTGTTGAATGCGAGTTCCAGAGTCATAGTGTGGAATGTGAGTTCCAGAGTCATAGTGTGAAATGTGATTATCAGAATCATAGTGTGAAATGTGAGTTCCAGATTCATAGTGTGAAATGTGAGTTCCAGAGTCATAGTGTGGAATGTGAGTTCCAGGGTTATTGTGTGAAATGTGGGTTCCAGAGTCATAGTGTTCAATGTGTGTTCCAGAGTCATAGTGTGAAATATGAGTTCCAGAGTCATAGTGTTGAATGTGAGTTCCAGAGTCTTAGTGTGAAATGTGAGTTCCACAGTCATAGTGAGAAATGTGAGTTCCTGAGTCATAGCGTGATATGTTAGTTCTAGAGGCATTGTGTGGAATGTGAGTTCCAGAGTCTTGGTGTGAAATGTGAGTTCTAGAGTCATAGTATAAATTGTGAGTTCGAGAGTCATAGTGTGAAATGTGTGTTCCAGAGTCACAGTGTGAAATGTGAGTTGCAGGGTCATAATGCGGAATGTGTGTTCCAGAACCATAGTGTGGAATGTGAGCTCCGGAGTTTAAGTGTGAAATGTGAGTTCTAGAGTTATAGTGTGGAATGTGTGTTCCAGAGTCATAGAGTGAAATGTGAGTTCCAGAGTCATACTTTGAAATATGAGTTCCAGAGTCATAGTGTGAAATGTGAGTTCCAGAGTCATAGTGTGAAATATGATTATCAGAATCATAGTGTGAAATGTGAGTTCCAGAGTCATAGTGTGAAATGTGAGTTCTAAAGTCATAGTGTGGAATGTGTGTTCCAGAGTCATAGTGTGAAATGTAAGTTCCAGAGTCATAGTGTGGAATGTGAGTTTCAGAACCTTTGTGTGAAATGTGAGTTCCATAGCCATAGCGTGGAATGTGAGTTCCAGAACCTAGTTTGAAATGTGAGTTCTAAAGCCATAGCGTGAAATATGAGTTCCAGAGTCAAAGCGTGAATTGTGAGTTCCAGAGTCATGGTATGGAATGTGAGTTCCAGAATCTTAATGTGAAATGTGACTTCCAGAGTCATAGTGTGAAATGTGTGTTCCAGAATCACAGTGTAAAATGTGAGTTCTATGGTTATAATGCGGAATATGAGTTCCAGAACTATAATGTGGAATGTGAGTTCCGGAGTTTAAGTGTGAAATGTGAGTTCTAGAGTTATTGTGTGGAATGTGTGTTCCAGAGTCATAGTGTAAAATGTGGGTTCCAGAGTCATAGTTTGAAATGTGAATTTCAGAATCATGGTGTGAAATGTGAGTTCCAGAGTCATAGTGTGGAATGTGAGTTCCAGAGTCATATTATGGAATGTTAGTTCCAGAATCTTAGTGTGAAGTGTAAGTTCCAGAGTCATAGTGTGGAATGTGAGTTCCAGGGTCATAGTGTGGAATGTGAGTTCCAGAGTCATAGTGTGAAATGTGAGTTCCAGAGTCATAGTAAGGAATATGAGTTCCAGAATCTTTATGTGAAAAGTGAGTTCCACAGTCATAGTGTGAAATGTGAGTTCCAGAGCCTTAGTGTGAAATGTGAGTTCCACATAGTGTGAAATGTGAGTTCCAGAGTCAGTGTGTGAAATGTCAGTTCTAGAGTCATAGTATATGTTGTGAGTTCGAGAGTCATAGTGAGAAATGTGTGTTCCAGAGTCACAGTGTGAAATGTGAGTTCCAGGATTATAATGCGGAATATGAGCTCCAGAAGTATAATGTGGAATGTGAGTTCCGGAGTTTAAGTGTGAAATGTGAGTTCTAGAGTTATAGTTTGGAATGTGTGTTCCAGAGTCATAGTTTGAAATGTGGGTTCCAGAGTCAGAGATTGAAATGCGAGTTCCAAAGTCATAGTGTGAAATGTGAGTTCCAGAGTCATTGTGTGGAATATGAGTTCCAGAGTAACAGTGTGAAATGTGAGTTCCAGAGTCATAGTGTGAAATATGAGTTCTAAAGTCATAGTGTGGAATGTGTGTTCCAGAGTCATAGTGTGAAATGTGAGTTCCAGAGTCATAGTGTGGAATGTGAGTTCCAGAACCTTAATGTGAAATGTGAGTTCCATAGTCATAGCGTGGAATGTGAGATCCAGAACCTTAGTGTGAAATGTGAGTTCTACAGTCATAGTGTGAAATGTGAGTTCCAGAGTCATAGCGTGAAATGTGAGTTCCAGAGACATAGTATGGAATGTGAGTTCCAGAATCTTAATGTGAAATGTGACTTCCAGAGTCATAGTGTGAAATGTGAGTTCCAGAGTCATAGTGTGGAATGTGAGTTCCAGGGTCATAGTGTTGAATATGAGTTCCAGAGTCATAGTGTAAAATGTGAGTTCCAGAGTCATAGCGTGAAATGTGAGTTCCAGAGTCATAGTATGGAATGTGAGTTCCAGAATCTTTATGTGAAATGTGAGTTCCAGAGTCATAGTGTGAAATGTGAGTTCCAGCGTCATAGTGTGGAATATGAGTTCTAAAGTCATAGTGTGGAATGTGAGTTCCAGAGTCATAGTGTGAAGTGTGAGTTCCAGAGTCATAGTGTGGAATGTGTGTTCCAGAGTCATGGTGTGAAATGTGTGTTCCAGAGTCGTAGTGTGGAATGTGAGTTCCAGAACCTTAGTATGAAATGTGAATTCCAGAGACATAATGTGGAATATGAGTTCCAGGACTTCAGCGTGAAATGTGAGTTCCACAGTCATAGTGTTAAATGTGAGCTCCAGAGTCATAGCGTGAAATGTGTGTTCCAGAGTCATTATATGGAATGTGAGTTCCAGAATCTTAATGTGAAATGTGAGTTCCAGAGTCATAGTGTGAAATGTGAGTTCCAGAGTCATAGTATGGAATGTAAGTTCCGGAACCTTAGTGTGAAATGTGAGTTCGATATTTAGTGTAAAATGTGAGTTCCAAGACATTATGATTAGATATCACGCATGAGGTAATAAATAAATATCCGTAATGGGGACAGTGGCGTGGTCATGGAAGGTAACCTCTACATTCTTACAACCATGGAATGTGAAGCCTTCACCTTCACCCTGGTTACTGGCTCTCCCTAGTCCTGGAGTATGGAGGTTTGAACGAAGGATATCACCGAGAGATCTGTGCTTATTTTTAGTTGAAAGTTATTACATGTGTGTTGTGTGCAGATTATTTTCTAACTTTTTTCTTAGTGATAATGCAATACAAGATCCTTGGCGACGTCTTCTCAGGTTAATACTGCTCTGCTTCTCGAAGAGAGCCAGGTAAGAGGAGGCAGTATTACGTCACGTACGATAAATCTTCCAGTTTTATTAAATAAATTTGTTTCGTCTTGAAATATAAAAGGGTTATTTGTTACATGTTTAAGTCATCCTTGGCAACCTTCATCCTCTAGTACATATCTCAACAGTTGTCGCAGGCGATGTTTACTGTTTGCAACATTACTGAAAATACATAAGTAAACAAGCGGACAAAAATAAGATGTATAATGAAATCTTATATATGACAAATCTAATCACGATACAATGATAACTGGAACTGAATAAAAAGGAAATCTATACAATAGAATATTTCTAGCGGCTTACCAAAGGCATTTTACATATCAAAAGCTGAAGTGGATTTATTAAGAGTTTATCATACCCTATCTGCACACCAGCTCCTCAGAACAGATAAAGAGACCAAAAACTAAACTGAACAGTCAAGTTGGCAAAGTGGAAAACCTTCATATCAAATGCGCTCGGAAAAGAAAATGGAAAAATCATAAGTTGGTACGCAGCGTCTAATCCGAGGACGTAAACGCCATCTAGAGAACGCCTACCAAAGCTTACATTGATGGTGCCAATTATCGCTAGACTTTTATCAAACAGAAGTCTAAACGAGTTATTAACTTTGCTCTTATAGGGTCGACGGGGGAACGACGTAACGATGATTTGGCGCATGAATAAATTTGACTTTCGTTCAGTTGCAATGACGTAGTGTTCTGAGATATCGTCGAACTTGTTGACAGATGATTTCATGTTTCCATGAATTCTGAAAATAAATTGACCTGGATGGATCTGTATTTGTTGAGTTTTCGTTTAACATTACTGATTTGTGAACAGATTTGTATTGAGCGCCCGTTCTCTTTGACAGTTAAAATCCATTGATTATTCATTTTTTTAATGAAACTGGCAACGGTTAGATATAGTTGGGTCAAGTTAGAGATTTATCATAGTTTCCAAACTCATGCCACCACCAGAACTCTGATATACCGGCCAAGGTGTGTGCAGTTTATAGAAGCCTAAATCACATTGGTCCAACTTTTCATGTACAGATGAAACATTAGGTAACGCCTGACTCAACCAACCTCAGGATAATCATAAACCTTTTAAAAATATTTACAACGTATGTCTGAGCATCATTGATTTTTGACGATAGTTTTTGACTTGTAAATAGTTTCATTTCTTGACACGAAGGTCTGACTATTGAACATCATCGACAGCTCTCAGCGGTAAGGTATTATCTCAAGCACTCGTTGCCAATGCACTACCGGGGAGATATGGACAACTACTTACTCTAAATCTTCGTCAGCGGTCGACGTTGAGGGATCGACCTCCAGGTATTGTAGAAGGTGGTGACGCTGAAGGACTGACCTTTACGAGCCCCCAGCACTCGACGCTCAGGACATATGGGTGCTCGGGCTAGAACAACAGTGAAACTTCAAGGTCGCCATCATTTATCTTGTTCCTTACCAGAATTCACAGAAAGCCACTTTGTTAACCCCTTGAGCGCGAAGAAACGACCCTTGCGTATGACGGTACGACCCTTGAGCATAGCGGTACAGCCCTTGGGTATGGTGACAAAGCCATGACCTGACCTGGAAAGGTCAGGTGAAAGTCCAGGTCTTCATAATCAAGGGTGGTAGACGTTTCAAATATTGCTTCATGTAAGTCTTCATTATCGATTTCCTAATGATGTTTGTGGCTAACATTATTATAGTTACAGTAGTCGATGTTCAGAGGTCAGCTTACGCGGCGTACTAACCTGGCGAACGTCAAGGGTCATCTGAATTAGCGTCTGGTGATATGAGTATACTCCTCAAGAGTTTAGTATTGACGGTACCAGTGCCAGCAAAACTCAAAAGTCAGTTCCTTGGTATCTTGTACTGCCGGGGTTCAGAGGTCAACCCTTGAGCATCTCGTCCTCTCGTTAGTCACAGGTTATACAGCATCGTCCGTGACTGTCAGTCTATGATGACCACCCGTCTGTACCGACCATTCCCCACATCCACAGCGGTGGTCGATCTTGGCCGAAGTCTTCGGCACCAAACTACCTCCGTCCACATCCCTAACTGACGAACGGCGACGTTCAGAATATCAGTCATAAACTTCTTCATGTTTCTTCGAACGTCGTTTTAAGAAAGCAGTCACGATCCGTTTGCATATTACGATCTGAGTACAAGTGAACAGAAGGAGGCTGGATGAGTTCATCAACGTTCACAAGAGGAAAAGCAAAAACAAGGGATGGATTGAACAGAAACGTAGGGAAAGACTATTTTCTCGCATTTTCGCGAGGAACTAGAAAATGTGCTGGCGACTCGTGGGTGGATACCACTATGAAGAAGTGTCCGCGAGACCTGATTTACCGATACAAGGAGAGAGACAGTCGGAAGATACCCTCCCATTGTTTGGACATATTCCTGTACTTCATTTCATGACGCCTGAGGCAGTCCGACGCTCGTCTCGAACACCTGCGCGAGAGCTGTTGGATCACAGCTAAAACAGCTAATGTTCGCTAAACAGAAACAGCAACCTAAAGTTGAAATACGAAATAAAGAAGTTTCCTCATTACTCATGTATTACCTACAGTTGTCACCTGTGTGCTTCCAGTCGCATGGGTACAATTACCAGCAGAATTTCGTTTAATTTCAGTCGTCTTATTTTGCTATGTGGCCTGATATGATGTCGTCAGTTCCAGATTTTGAATTTTCCATCTATAAACAGTTATGATTAAGCCTTTCTTTTATGTCCAGTATGTCTTTAGAGTAAACCACTTGATCACTGTTCGAAGTGTCACTTACTCCATCGCTTCAGCAGAGGGATCGAACGTGGTGCTTCGGAAGAATCGAATGATGAATTCGTATCTTTTGTAATTTACACTCAGAAGCCAGATGTACCAACAGTTTACTGCATCCGGAACTGGAAAGTAAACCAGTCTGTAAGAGTCGTCATTCCTTGAGTCATCTGGAGTAAATGATTTACTGAGTTACCGTATAATTCTAGTTGACGAATTTTTGTTCAGAACTTTGGTCGCTCACTCACGTGAGCCGGAAACGACTAGCGCGCCATCTAGACCAAGCCCGTCGAAATCCTACTTCAGTGTCCACCAGAAGCAGCCGGTGTGCCTGGAGCAGAGGGACCTGTCATCTGTTGCTAGTGTGGATCGGGCCAGAATAACAGCCATGTTGGAGTTGGTGATCCTGGTGGGTATTCTTCCCATGGTTTGTGTCGTGTGGAGAGTTGTGTTGGCTGGTCGATGTGTGTCGGCACAACGGCTGCTAGAAACGTTGCTGGCCAAAGATGCCGGTGTTATGGCGTGGATCGGGACTTCAAATTTGGTCGTAGTAATTGTTTTTGTTTTTGTTTTTTTAAGATATTTAGATTCATAATTTTCCATGAGAATCCATGACTTCCATCTCGCTGGATGTAATAGGAACCGTAAATTGAATTTGCCAATATTTCAAAATTGCCTTTCGGCCGGTGCAAGAATGTAACCTGTCCCGTGATGAAAAGGTTTAATAAAGATTTCCACAGCTCCGATATGTTAAGGGACTTCTATATTATAATCTACTTTTAGTTGTGCCACCTTCGGAATTTTTTAACCTAAGGTAGAAAAGTTGTAATTATGAAAGTACCGTCAGTAGTTGCTTAACAGGAAAATATCGAGATGAATGAAATGCTTAGCAGTTGAGAGCGGCCACAATGAACTACGGGGAACTTGCTGGGTCAAAATTCATATCAATCTTACTTCTGCCCTAACTGGTTGGCTCCTCTCCTCCACAACCTAACGAATGTACCGAACGAAAAGCTAGCCATCTGGCGATAGGCTGCTATAATCAGAGACTCCTGCTTGATTTGATTCATATCTTTCGTCCCATGTGTCGGTTCCCGTTATTTCCAACAGTAACATAAAAAAAAAAGAGCGGCAGTTGTCTAAGGAGTGGCGAATGACTTAGGCATCGTTTATATCGAGGATACATAATCACCGGCGACTCGAAATGTATCCTGCCAAAGTGACATTCTTAGCTCTGTATTGACACTACACCCGGATGCTGTCAATTATTCTGCATTCATATGGGATTTAGATTAGTGAACTCTGGAGCAATATCTTATTTCACGATAATAAATAAGGATATTGTAGTGAGGGTTATACTGGGAATGAATTGCCATTTAACGTAAAAGTGAAAAGCTTAAAAACAAATCCTCTGAAAAACCAACTTAACCTATCAAACAGAAATTTATCTTTTCAATATCATATATACAGAGACGGCCCTTGTATGGGTTCAGTGTGTGCCATGCCCCTGGGAACCCGATACTCTAGAACTGGCTTTGTGTGTATATATATATATATATATATATATATATATATATATATATGTATATATAAAGCAGTTCGACTTATAAATTCTCGAAGCCTAACTTCAAATCTTAACCCCCTTGCCCTACGCCGCAATGTTGGTTCATTTTCCCTATTCTATAGGTATTACTTTAGTTTCTCTCCCGAGAGCTATCTGCTTGTGGCCCCAGCACAAACTAGACCACGACATCGGCAACTCAAGGGTGGGCCGTTTTGATAACTGTTTCCTTCCCTTCACCTCGAAGCTTTGGAATTCTTAACTTTATGTCTTTCCAATAAGTATGACCTGGCACATTTGTAAAGAT
>JAYMFT010213594.1:0-11470 GCA_038088735.1 Panulirus argus
CATAAACAACTATATCTGCTCGTTCTATCTACCCCCTCCCCCCTATGCACGGCAGTGGAGCCCATGAGCACGACGTTGCGACCAACGAGCACGACAATACGAAATCGTCACCATAGTGACACCAGCAACACAACCTGTCCGCCTCTAGGGGAACATTAACCACGAAAATGCAGATAACTTTCAGTCGTCGCATGTCAAATAACTGTACTTCATATCCCAATTGAAAAAAAAAAATAAAGATAAAGAAATTGGTCCTTATGAGCGTTGAGCCTAACAAAAATGAAAATAATTCTATTTTCTATACTCTTAAAACACTGGGCGGAACTTTGAAAATATCGATTCACACAAGCTGGGACTACGGGGAATTGGAATAAAGAAAAAAATAAGATACCTTCCCTGCAAAAAAGAAAAAGGCAGGAAAGAACAAACATTAAGGTGTACCCCTAAAAAGAAAAAAAAATTGGAAAGGATGATTTTAAAAATCAGTCCCGTTACATCCATAAAGGTATGGAGACGAAAAACAACAAAACCATACGAACGCATTCAAAGCCAGTCGTTGGAACTTGCACAACTAATTTACACCCTCTTGAATTTTGCGACTTTTTTTTTTTTTTTATATATTTTGCAGCGAGTGGAAACAAGAACTGGTGAGAGGCTAAAGTCGGCAAAAAACATCCGTGGATTACCAGTAGGCAAAATTACCACTGGTAGGGGGCTAAAGCTGGCATTATCCATCCGTGGATTTGTAATACTTCAAGGCGAAAAATTAATACAATGTCAAAGGTGACTCATGGAAGGCTTGAGGATTGAACAACCGGCTCTCTTAATGCTGCTGTTAAACGTTCCTTAATTATTGTAATAACTGTTGTATCCTAGTTCCAGACTCCAAATACATGATAATTACAAATGACTCCAGCACGACTCTTGAACAAGAAGATACAGCTCTCCAGCGCAACAGTGCGATTATTGGGTGTGATAGCCTAGTCTTCGTCCGGACCATTAAAGGACGCTATTAGAGGCCAAACCAATCATATTCAAGGATCGCAAAGTCGTGCTCAAGGGTCGTATCATCGTATTAAAAAGTTGTCCTGGAGCTCGAGAACTGTACCTTTATGCCTGAGATCATATTTCTAATTCTTTCAGGCTAGCCTCTGATGGGCTTTTTACAACAGGATTATTATCATTATTGTTTTCAAAACTAATGACTATCAAATGAGTGGGCACTTTAAATGAAGGTCCAATTTCACCACATCTTCCTCCACTTCTGTTACACACGTAGATAGCCATATTTTCCTATCACTGTGTTTCCTAATTGTGTCTGTGAGGGCTGCAAACATACATCTGCCTCTGTTAGTATGCTAAGTACAAATGGGACTATGATTATAAAGTTAAGTTCTTCAATGCTGACAAAAATGCTGTTCCAAACAATTAACAGCATCACTTGGGATACGTCTAGTATCTGGTCAGGATCTGGGTACCATTATTCCATATGTGTAACGCTAATGGGTTTTTGCTGTGTACGATCTTGGAGTGTATTGTTCAGCATATTGAGAATACTTGCTACAACTTTCTTCATACAGTGTATCATTCCTTGATCGGCTAACTTTAAGAAGTCAACACCTGTTTCGTCATTCTGTTTAACTAATGCTAAAACAGATGTCCTCTAAGCGGGTTTGTGTACTGATGGATCGGCTAAGTGTTGGTGTCGCTCAGAGCCACTCACATGAAGGTGAGGGTATAATTATTCGCGGTAACTGTTTGAGTTCACATCTGCAGTAGGTAGAATCTGCCTTTAATAGTAAATCTGAAGGTCCTTTATATTGAGTGAACTCTTACACTTCGATGGATGAATGCTCCCATGTAACACATACCATCGCAATGCTCCACCAGTTTACAATATGTATATATGTCCCTGACATGATGTCTAACGAAATTTAGAAAATAATATGTGATGTTTATTTGTGATGGGGTAGCCGTAGGTGTTTGTTTCTGATTCACTCTGCAATAGTATATATGGAAACTATTTTGTTAAAGCGTTCCGATTCCTCATCACCAAAAGCATACAGCGTTAAACTCGTTACCTCTCCAGCCTAGTCGCCTTCTTATGCTGTCACTGATCTTGTACGTTTATTCCAACGGCTTTTTCAGCTTCTCTACTCACAAAGCGTATAATTCCTCTGTAAGTTTCTGGAATGGAGGTGAGAACCAACGCTGATGTTCGTACACTTCTGTATAAATGAAGCACTTTCTATAACACCATTAAAAGGACCTAAACAGGTAATTTCTGGTGTCATTCTAGCCCATCGTAACCCGAGGCAAGAATTCCTCAATTTCAAGTAACTGGATGGTATCAAGGGTCGATAACGCTGCCCTAAAAATACCTAAAACCATATTACATACACTAACAACAAAAGGATCTTTCAAATCAGTTTTCATAACTGACCCTAAGCCTCTGTTATGATACGCCTTTAAAAATGGCACTTCGACAGATGGATGGCAACTCCCTACCCTGAGCTTTACGTCAAGAACAAAATTTGGTACGTTATCTACCACAGCACTGTACAGAGGGAAAAAGTGAATGGTCACGGTGCATCCAGACCGTAAACCCCTGAACACAACGGTACAACACTTGAGCATGATACGACGCTTAACCATGGCCTTATGACCCTTGAGTGCGATGATACGACCCTAAAGGACAATGGCCTGGCATTTGACCTAATCCTTAACGATCTGGTAAAAGGCCAGGCCATCATATCCCCGGGTCGTCCAGTCGTGCCAAACGGTCGTACCACCATTTCTGATATCATGTGAAATGACATTAAAAGTACTGGATACTGCCGTCTCCAGCTGCGCAGTAATCAGTCGTAAATACCGATTTTCCTTCAAGGGGCCTATCCAATAAACACTTTCAATACAACAGATATCAAAAACACAGTTTAAGCTATGTACTGGTCTACTGAACTCTATTTAGTGGGGCAACTATATCATATTTCTAGGCATTACTAATCCTAAGAAGAGCCTACTGAGACAATCATGCCCACACGGACTCTGTTCGGGTAACTTTGTGCCTATGCCAAGTATTCTGGAGGTAACAGAACGCCTAATTCTGCTTTAAAGATTTTTGTCACTGTGATAGCCATCTAACGAGTCACTTCTCAACTGAAGGCTAGCCCCTGTGCCTATCATAAACTAGGTCTAACTATATATATCACCAAAAACATATGGCATATTGCAACGGTATAAAACAATGACTGAAATCCATTAATCACAAAAAATAAATCTTTGTCATTCCAAAGGCACTGGTCCAATATTTCTCCTCTACCCACGTATCTTCTGCGCGTTACTGTCGAGTAAAAGCGGGAAAGGGGACCTACAAACCCCTCCTTCCAGTATGATAACTTTATAAATATAAGAACAGATGCAAGAAATAAAGTGAAGGTTCTTCCTCGAAGGCTCATTCATCTGTTCAAGACGGTACCTCGCTATGCCGGGTAAGGCATGAAAAAATATGGAACACGTAAACTTCGTATACTGTAACGTGAAAAGTATAACTCAAGACTTCCCTTCTTACACTAAATAACAACTCTTTTAGAGATCAGCCTTCTTTTATAGTTATTTTTGCTTAGATAATTACTATGTTTGGATTATGTAAATTCTATACATGTACCTTCATTTTTTCTCTCCCCACAAAAACTTTCATCTCCCCAGAACGTGTTTTACTTTTAACACTTAAATTACTCACTCTTCGGCAGCATGAGGATTCACAAAAGATGTTATTCCGACCTTTGCCATCCACTCACCCTAGCCTTGATCGAACCTTACCAAAAAGTTTGAAAAATTCCCAAATAATGGTATCAACTGCCGCCAAAAGCACTTCCCGTATACTCGGTCTTACTGTTAAATATCGAATTTTAAAAGGTAATATCTACACGTACAGTAAGGACATTAAAGACAACTGCTGGTGATATTCCAATCCAGCTTACACTATCTAGAGTTCATTACATAGAGAGAGCATCAAAGGACAGAAATAACAAGGGAGAGGAGAGAGGCCTGGACTAACACCACAGAAAACTATGGCTGAGCATGACAGCTAGATATCGCAGCCTGGCCATGAGATGCCGAAATGAGAGGAAACAAAAGTTTTTGATGGCACCGTGAGACAAAGTGAGCTCGTCACAAGACCACACTGAAGCTATACCAATTAATTGACCGGCTGTGGCGCCGCTTACGACCTGCAGTCCAACACCCCGCCCCACGAATCTACACAATAAAACATCCCAAATAAAGTAAAGAGTAAAACCATCTCTAGTGCAGCAAGACTCGAGAGAGGAGCAAAAAATCTGCGGAGTACATGAACTAACAAATATGTCATGGCACCGACGAACCCTTTTAAGAAGCCTGTAAAACGTAGTGGGTGCCACACCTCCCTCCCCACGTGCACAGAACCCACAGTGTTTTATCCCATGCTAGACAAGCCGGTAGTTATTACCGACATATATATATATATATATATATATATATATATATATGAAAAAATGTCCAACGAATTATAACCCAAAATGAAATACACCAGCAGAGGAAAGGCGAGCTTAAGGTTAAATTCAGTACAGTCGTTTTATAAATGGTTATCAGTATCTCAATATGCCACTGTTGATAAAAAAAAAATATTTTACGACTATACTGACTACCGTACTTAACCACTGGCCCAGCCTAACGGATAAAAAAAGTTTCGATATTGTAAAATTTACCATTACATTTTATGTAAACCTTGCTTAGCTTAACCTAAGCTAAGCTAAGCTACGCTAACCTGAATGGTACAGCTCTGATGTCCTACCGTTAACCACATCCTTGAAAAATATGAAAAAAGGGATGTCTTGAGTACGTGAAGCCTAGCTAAGCGCGAACCGTCCAGGTGCAGCTGTAGTGCGAAACGCATGGTAGCATATTCCGTCGTCGCCGCCGCCTCTGTGTCCAATGTACCACAGTACCTACTCACAGATCATGTCAATATCTGCCAACCAAGGAAGCTGCAATACACATACACAAGTCAACAACAAAACAGTAAGTAAATAATGCGTCAAACACTCTAACAGTATTGCGACGAGGCCGTACGAGTTGCCGCTTGTGTGTGATCCCGGAACAAACATTGCCAACCGCAGCATTCAGATGGGTCATATACGCAATGAGTGTATGTGGTCTTGAAAATAATTTCGCACCTAAAGAAGGTGCCAAAGATCTTTTAAAAGGCGAGTCATAATATGAATCTAATGGTTTTAATGATCATGGCAGACGATAAGGCTAAAGCGCAAATAACATACTAACCAACGGCAGGATATTAATTGAAAAAAAGAAAAGTACATTCTAGGACAGTTTTGCATCTCATTTCTAGACACGTTATCGTTCCTACTATCTCACATCCTGAAAAAAAAATTAAGGAGGGCTGTGAAGTTTGACGGGGATAAAACCTACCCTGCCCCCCCTAAAAAAAGTGTTTTTGAATATTACTAATGTACATAAGACGCAACTCCCCCTGCTTTAGTCTGATTAACCCAAAGATTATGACGGTGAGACCCTTCATTTATCTATAGTCACAATTGTCCCAAGACCCGTTCCTTGAAAGGATCGTGGATTTACCCCAACATTCCTGTTCCAGAAGCTTGAAAGCTGCGCTACCCCCAGTAGCAGGGAAATGATAAGACTCCTTTGGAGAGAGTAGTTTTTTGACGAGATTATACTTCAAAAGATACAGCCTCGCCAAAGATGACTTTTCATTCGTGGTGTAGCCTCAATTAGGCGGAGACCGGTGATACTAGCCCCAGGGTATATTGATCGTAACCTCGTATTCAGAGGGTTAACTGACATATAATAAATAAAGAAAAAAGCTGTCAAACTAAAGTGCAACTACAATGAGATGAATATTATAAACTTCCATGGAAATAAACTGACATAAGGCAAGTTGCTCCTACTTTTGTTTCGGAGGGTTGTTTTCAACCCCCCGTTGCTTACTATACCACCACCCTCGATCCAATCAAACCCAAGATCAAGCACTCCACTAAGGGATATGACAACGGCCTCTCCGCTCGCTCTCGCACTCTTCACCATCCCCACCGGGACCTGGTCCGGTCCTCCACTCAAGAGGGACAAATGTCTCACCACAGACAGTCAACACTAAGGCTGGCGCCGCAGCGTGAACGCTCCCCCCCCCCCCTTTCCTCCCCCTTCACACCATCTCGTAACCTTAGGTACGACCTCAGTAGTAATTCCTGACCCCTATTACGACCTCGTCTCAGGATACTACACGAGAGATAAATCCCTTCACTTTTAGACGTTATCTTATCTGATAACGACGATGCCAACGATAAGAATAAGCGATTTACGATGAGGAAGGTAAACAGCACTGAAACTGATAACTGGGTAAGGTTAATGATTAATATATGGCTGACGTCTGACCCTTATCACATGGCTGACGTCTGGCCCACATTACATGGCTAACGTCTGGCCCACGTTACATGGCTGACGTCTGACCCACACAATATGGCTGACATCTGACCTACGCCACATGGTTGACGTCTGGCCCATACCAACTGGTTGACGTATGGCCCATACCACATGGCTGACGTCTGGCCCTCATCACACGACTCACGTCTGGCCCACACCACATTGCCTTGACCTCACAATATGGGTGACGTCTAGCCCACAGCACATGGCTTGCGGGGAAAGTAGAGGATGGAAGTGAAGGTGGTGGTGGTGTGAAGGTGCTGAACGTGATGTTGGTGGCGTTGGCGGAGAAGACGTGAAGGTGGTGTAGGAGTGGTTGGTGGAGGTGATAAAGGTGATGATAGTGGTGGGAGAGGTGAAAGTGATGGTGGTGGTGAGGAAGTGACTATAGTGGGGTAAGGTGCTGAAGGTCATATTGATGAGGAGGTGGTAAAAAGATGGTGGGTGAAGGCAGTGGTGATGGTGTGGAGGTGGCGAAGATGAAGGTGGCGGGGGAACTGATGACAGTGGAGGGTGGTGATAGCAGTGGTGGTAGTGGTGAAGGGGTAAGAGGACAGGAGAGGGATCGCGGAAGTGCTCCAGCTAGACCACCTGCCGAAGAAACCTTACCGCCGGTTATTACACACACACACACACGCGCGCGCACACACACACACACGCACACACACAAACACATCATTATTTCCGGGTACTGCTGCTGGCAAGACGTCGGCTCTCCGGCAGGGGGGCTTGTCTGTACCAGAGGAAGGTGGTGGCGAAGAGAAGCTCCACCCATCCTGGGGTAAACCTAGTCATGTGTACAGGGAAGTCGTACCGTTGTGCGCTGGGGTCGTACCGTCGAGCTCATTGGTATTCAAGAGGTTAAGGTATATTTAGGATCCTGGATTCAATGGTAATCGAGTTCTAAACTGTCTTGAGGCCAAAAGATGCAACAGAGACGTTATAATTAATATGTCATGTCAGCTTTAACAATAAAGATGAGTTATTACAGTGCACGGAAGGTTTCATAGAAACTGAGGCAGAGTAACAGAAAACGGATGCTACTGAACAAGTACCGGAGGAAACTATGGACGGGATATAACTGAAAGAGGAAACTCTGAACATGCTAAGGAGGGAAGGGCAAGTGACGAGCAATTAACAGATTTAATAAGTTAATGAACACGTCAATTAACATCCCTTGCAACCCGGTGCAACACGATTCAACAACTACCGACTCAGGTTCGGACGAGTTCGGACCAGGCTTCGCGGGTCTCAACGGAAACGGTTAAAGACAATGACAGACGATGATCGAGTGATGAACCGGTTCACGAAGGTGACAGGGTTACACACAAGCTTGTCCACTCCTCATGATCGTACAATTTCACCTAGCAAAGAAACCTCAACTGTGTGACCCACCATTTTGCTCCTATAAATTCCATGTTCTAACTGTGTATGATCTGTAACTAAATTTAACTGCAGCGTCGCTTAAAGCACATTCTCTGTAATTATCACTGTACAGAAATCAATACGAGAACTATACACAGGAGAGAAAGAATGACGCAGAGTAAGGACACGGGCTGAAGAATGTCTGCAAGAGGGAACGAACATGTAGAAGAGGGAACGGCTGTGCAGCCGGTTGTTCGCTCACGATCACCACACTAAAAGAATTAGCAGATATTGGCTGAGGTCACCACACCCCCGCCATTACTACCTCCTCCTCCTCCTCCTCCCCCTCTCCAACAACCACTCTTATATGGCTTCTGCCACACCCCCTCCCTCCCACCACCACCAACACCATTATAATCACACCCTCCATCCTCCCCGGGCGTTACCTACGCCGACCACAAGGTCATGACGATTGTATTACACGCGTCTACAACTACCATTACCACTCACCTGTGACGAGCGTTCTACGCAAAAAAAAAATTGGGTCAATGCGTAGCTGCAGCAAGCTAACATCACCGCTGCCCCCAGCACTACCCCGTCGCTAACGCAAGATGCACGATCGCCACTCCCTCCAACATATACCTTGGGTGGTGGAGGCAGTCCCGCCACCACCACTCCCCCCCCCTCTCTCTCTCTCTCCCTCCACCAGGGGTAATATCCATCCCCCCCCCCAACCTACCAGCACCCCCCAGGGAAGAAAGCAGACCACAGGCAAGCACTGGGGACATAATCTCAGCAGGACTTCAGCCGTGGTGGCCATGCTTGTACCACACCTGCACCTCACGCTGGGGTTAGCCACACCCGTATCACAGGCCAGGTGTGGCCACGCCTGCAGCACAGGGCATAGTGGCCAAACCCATACCACATACTAAGGTGGACACACCTGAACCACACACCAGGATGGCCACACCTGCACCACACAACAGGGTGACCACACCTACGTCACACACTTGGGTAGCAACACCTGTACCATACACTTTGGTAGCCACACGTGCACCATACACTTTGGTGGCCACACGTGCACCGCACACCAAGGTGGCCACATCTACACCACACAAAATGGTGGCCACACTATACACACCAGGATGGCCACAACTGCACCACACACCAGGATGGCCATACCTGAACCACACACTAGGGTGGACCCACATGCACCATACACCGGGGAGGCCACATCTGCGCCACACACCAGAGAAGTACAGCACGAAAAGGCTCCTATTCATCTACGAATCCAGCAAATGGTGCAATAAGCACAGAAGAAAACACCTTGAAAACCCAAGACTATTCAATACCAACTCGCAGCCACCGGAAACAAGACAGGTTGCACAGTGGAGAAGTTTAAGATGACCCTGAATAAGTATTTACACAATGTAGGCCTAGTGGACTAGCCAGGCTACGTTGGTTACGTGGGCCTACGGGCCGCGGCCTCCAACAGCCTGGTCAACCTGAGCACCAACTCAGCAGCTTAAACTCAGCCTGAGGTGTTGAGGTGGATCATCTCCGACGTCAACTCCGGGCAATCTCCAGTCACAGATAACTGACATAACATATTCACTGCATCGTATAGAACTGTACTACTACTATACAACATAACCCTGCAATAGTAGCAGTGCATAAAGTACTATTAAGTAGTACTACCACTACTAGGGAAGTAACTATGATGGCAACATAGAGAATGAAGAAGAAAATAGATAATATTAATATCATATTACTAGATGATATTATTATCATATTACTAGCATCATTATTATTATTATTATTATTATTATTATTATTATTATTATTATTATTAATTTAAAAAAAAAATATGATTTAATCATTATTACATATATATTATCACACAATCATAACTAGTACCACCACTATGATCACCATCATCATGGTAAAAGCCAACAAAGCTAATAAGCCAACCTCACAGCCTGGCCACATACTGAACACTGGAGGTACGGGCCGTAGAGTTAACACAACCAACCTCCCGCACACCTTGCTGCAGTGTGCCACAGGGTATGTGGTTGTGTGTGTGTGTGTGTGTGTGTGTGTGTGTGTGTGTGAGCGTGCGCGCGCGCGATTATTAGTGTTCCGGGAAGAGTTTTTACACTCGTGTTGCCCGTCTCTTAACCTTTTAACCTTGTTTTTCCTCCAATGTACGTAATCAAACATACACACCCTAGCCTATGCCAGGTACCCATTTATCGACCAGTTCCGAGGGCAGGATGAACACCTGGGTTGGGTGGGGGCCGACTTCCACGCCCAGGATTAAAACCACATTAAGTTTTTAAAATCCGGACGCAGAAAAACTGCTGCACACTTTCCTACTTCCTGTTACAGTTCAGTCACTTCAGAAGCTGAGCACCCCAGAGTCAGTCCACGACCTGAACACCCCAGAGTCACAGGAGGACCTGAATATCCCAGTCATTCGAAGGCCTGTTGTCCTGACCATGTACAGAGGCCAGGCAGGAGGCAACCTCCACCGTGCAATGGGGAACCTCAATTTAGGGAGCAAGTTCATCTTCATACTGGCTAGGCTTGTAAGCTTGATAACGCTTACAGACTCAATATCAATAACATACTGAAGAAATATCACAGACGCGATAACTGACAACCTGTGTAACTACCCATTTGTTATCAACTATTTGAAATCTACGGGGAGGGTGTTCTGCGTGACTGTGTGTAAAGCGAGTATGTGTACGGAGCCACAACCGTGCTACAGTGTTAATATTAGCTAAAATGAGCTAAAAAATTTTATAGAATGCACAACCCGCAGTCATGCTAAGGAGAAGGTGAACACATACCTGCAAACTAACCCAACGTTCTTCACCAGCTGGGCAGGCACCAAGACATACGGTATGGTGACCCTTGGGATCATAATGGTCTAGCTCCTATAACCTGACCCTTGGGCTCAAGGCCTGGTCGTCGTGTTCACGAGTCACATCTCCATGATCAAGGCCTACGAGACAAGAAGTTAGCTCCCCCAACAACAGCTGCGCATCTGGGCGTGGCCACGCCTGTAGATAGTTACACCCCTCATTCATTTTACAAAACATTTTCACAACCACCCGAGTAAACAGCAGGTACTGGGTGGAGCGCGTCGGCACAAGCAGTGTTACTGCGAGGAGTGGATAATATATATAAACTGGTCCTTCCCCGAGAAGGTCTGGCGAGTGCCATTATATCTGGGATATGGTTTTTCGTTATCATGTTTGGGGCTCATAAAGCGTCTGTATGATGGACACCGGCTCTTGGCGATGTACAGAAAAATGTTACCCGTCTTTTTACGCACGACAAATATTGTCTGCACAGGTGAGCCACTACTAGAGAGGTATTTTAATGGCAACTTGTACCAGGAATGATTTTGACAGCCTTCCTAGAATGCTAAAATTTTAATCAATATTTTATCGTGGGTGTTTCTTAACGAAAGTGAGGTCGTTAAACCGTACCTCAAGAAGTATCTACTTCTGGCTATATGAAAATAATAATAAAAGCTTTAATGGTAGTAATACATATATATATATATATATATATATATATATATATATATATATATATA
>JAYMFT010213605.1:0-11470 GCA_038088735.1 Panulirus argus
TCTCTCTCTCTCTCTCTCTCTCTCTCTCTCTCTCTCTCTCTCTCTCTCTCTCTCTCTCTCTCTCTCTCTCTTACACCTCATTACCTTACTTTCATTTACATTAACTTTCAACATTCTCACACATTGTCCCAAACTCACATACCAGCTTCAGCAGTTTCTCTCTCAAATCTGTCACCAGAGCCATGTCATCTCCAAACAATAACTGACTCTCCTTCTAGGCCCCTTACCCCCAACATATTGTAGATCTGCACATCTCTCCAAGACCCTCACATTTACCTCTCCCACTGCCCCATACATAAACATATTAAACGCTAAGTTGACATTACATAGCCTTGATGCATATCCACCTTCTCTTAGATCTATTCACCCTCCATGCTTCCTACTCACACACATGCCGTACGCTCTCAATAAAAACTCACTGCATTTAGTAACTCTGTCACATATACTGGCATCAGGAGCCACATTTGTTGCTGAACCTCATGTTATACCTACAACCCTTTAACTTTGTTCATGTGAATGCTGTATGATTCTAGAATAACAGTAGAATATAAACCTTCTCAGTATGATGACTCTTATATGTATATCTTGTGGCATAGTGAAAAGGAAAATGATATATATATACCGGTAGTATAATGTGGTATGTCAATGATTTGTTTTTTTATTAAAGTCTCTAAGAGGCAACAGATTTCTGAGAACGTGCTTGTAACACATCACATAGTTCATTTCCATAAAGTAAGTTAGGACTTGCCAGTTACTGATGAAATATTAAGCCACGGGGCCATTCTTACCAAGTAGTCCCTTGGAGGGACAGGGTTATGTCCCAATTTCTAGATGGTACTTTACACTGTCTGTCAATTTTTGTGATGAATATGATCTGCTTGTGCAAATGACCATGGTCTACAACAACATAGGTCCTCTGTTGAATTCAGAAACACGCCTGTGCCCAGCCAGGAAGGTAAGAAAACATGTTAGTACGTAACTTATTTTTGAAAATAGCTTATTTGAAGTTCATTGTATGGAGCATATGTTTCTTTTATCAGTATACCATGATATATTATTATATATGCTTGAGACATTCTATCAATATGAGTTCTAGTGATGCAGATTACAGTATTACAAGTAATGCCAGATCATTTGAATTAATATAATTCTGTCCCAATGCCACAGAAAACTGTCATAATTGCTTTTGATATCTTTATATGAATGTCCAATTTTACATTTTACTTATTCTGTGTTATTTGTAATCTTTCATTAAACATTTCAGTAACTGCACCATGCAGCTCATGTGTATAGACTTCGAATGTGATTATTGTTGCCTGGGTACCCAACCTAACTGTAAAACATTTTAGAACATTTATCTAAGCATTATTTGATAATGATATGCTGTTATGTACAATATAGTCATCTGAACATGGACTGACTTGGAAAACTTTAATCAAAGAAATTTAGAATTTGGAAATATTGGTGGGGTGGAGTTAACAACATTGAGTGATGGTGGGAAATAGGTGTGGCTCATATATGGATCCCCATAAAAGGGGTTGTAGGGTTATCTAAGAAATATACATTTGTATTGAATAAGTATATGCACATCTTAATAACTCATCAAGTACAGCTGTCCTTCCAACCCAGTCTGATGCACCACTCCACCAGATATATACCCATCTGAAATAGCACTCCTCAGGCATGTAGGAATTACCCTTTTGTGTGAGTATGTTGGAAACCAACATGCTCACACAACTTCCTCTCAGTAGTCACTGAGGATGTCCTCTGCTCACCTCACAAAGATATAAACACATCACCACCACACTGTATGGCTTATAGCCTTGCATGGTGGATGAGGCCAGCTTTATGATTTCTGTGGGAACACCTTGGGGGAATCTGGGGCAGGCAAATAAGGTAAAAGTATGTATGTATGTATACACATACACACACACTTGGAGTCTTACAGGCTTATATAATTGCCATAGCTGGAAGGATACTTTGCATAAGATCGCTAGAAACAAATGGCAGGTAGGACCATGAATGTATCATACAGTTATCTGAGGTATCAAGATTAGTAACATACAGTTTCTTATGGATGTATTGCTGTTTAATGCTGTAATGCACAGCTGTCCGTCAGTAGTTTATTCCCATTACACTGAGCGAAAAAAATATTTCAGGTGGTATTGTACTGAAAATATGAAGAGTCATATCCAGCCATTTGTCCATACTTACTATGTTCCAGATTCCATATACAGTTTAATAACATGCATGGTTTGTTGGTTTTATTTTTATTTTTTAATCATGATTTGACTTTTTTATTCCCCTTAAAGAAAACTTGTGTATTCTAATAGATATTAAATTTTTAAAAAATAAAATGCATAAGATGTAAATAAAAGAGCAGTTTGCACTTTTTCAGTGCCAAATAAAAGAGCAGTTTGCACTTTTTCAGTGCCAGTTTTTTTTCTGTATATCATTTCAAAATATGGACTGTGGTTAGTTATGTTTTAATATGAAATTTTAAACTAATTTCAGATTGGAGCAACCCAATTCCCCTTGCAGCGAAGCAATGTCAGCAATTAGTGAAGACCTCGATGATGCCTCAACCAAGGAATCCTATGCGTGATAGTTTGTACTTAGTATATGTGCGGATTTAATATTATAATTATTATTAATATTATATACAGAATTTTATATAACGTGTGAAGAGTAAATAGTATCAAATATTGCTGTAATTCATGCTTGATTGTGAAAACCTTGACTGATCCAGTGACGAGTGGTGATCAGAAGTACTGGAGAAGTGACTGAGCTTTAAATAGGTTTTGTATATATGTACAGGAACTAAATATGCTTGGTGAGAAAGTCCTCTCTTTCTTTATCTTTTTCTGAATGGTGCTCAACTTAAGCAAAGTCTTCAAGATTTTTTTTTATCAGATATCACTTTTAACAGTGACATTCCCAATGTGTTCTCTACTTTCTAGTGTGCCACTGTAGACCCTTATTTATTTTTCAAGATGGATGATCCACAGATGAAAAATATGCTTATGTAGTGCTGGAATTAACAGTGATATCATGTCTGTCTAGTAATGTATAGCTGAGGCATGTTTTCAGCATATGTATCACAGCTCATTGACTGGTTCTTGTATGAGCACAGTATTGTTTTCCATCTCTGGGTTATCCATATGAATTCCCTAAATGCATAATGTGGTACAGTACTACAGTTCCCATCCCTTGCCCTGCTTTTGTCTCTATTTTTCTCTGACACCTTATCCTTGGATTTATTTCATTAAACAAATATTAGTGTGAATCCATCAGAAAGATGCTTGAAGTGAGAGTAAATTAAGAGTTAGCAGTTTGATTACATCAGAGGAGATTAGATAGTTGCTTAAAGTATAAGTAAAGGTACTTAATTACTGTTGTGTATATCAAGGTAAAGTATAATTATTTATCTAATGTTAAAGCATATTGTATGTTGCCACATAATGGTAATATATCTGGTCACTAATGGCTTTCATATTACTTCAAGGAGAAAGGTGTAATTTTAGTCCGTATACCTAAAATTTTTAACTTAAAGAATCTATTGCACATTTCCAACTGTTGTCACTTTTTCTCATACTGTTGTAACAAACCCCGTTCAAGTGTCATACCTCTTGCATTATATCGCTCTTCATCTTGGGTATAGATGAAGTATTCCTCAGTGGCATTACTTACTCTGTTTCCTTTCATTGTACAGTATATATTAATATAATAACTTGGCTTGCCTTATAAATTACTGATAGGATATATATGAGTGATCATATTAAGTCTTGTACCAAGACTTGGATCTCAATGCCACTGAGGGTGCCCCCTTCTGCCCGCTTCCCATCTCTTCCTTGTTAGAAGAGTGGAGACAGCCCAGCACTGTACCTTCTTGCTCACTACAAGTACTTACCAGATGATGAGTTTTGTCCAAATTCTCAATATAGGCATGGGAAGATTGATGTGTTGGATTGTACTTAGCCTATCAATTTCAATATCTGGAATTTTGTTTTTTCATCGTTTAGGTGAATTTCATGCAATTCACTCAGGTTTAGTATTTTGTGCAGCAAAATTGGAAAAAGGACGTAATATCTCACTTGAAAAAGATATGAATATGTTCAATCAGTTGACTTTTTTTTCCCGAATTGAACAGTACTTAGTTCCAACTGCTGTTGCAGTGCAATATAGACTATTCTTTACAAAATGTATGAAAATTATATATATTCTAGTGTGAAATTGAACTTTTGTACATTTATTAAATGTATATGCCTTCCTTTTGTAAAGTCATCTAATTAATTTTGCATCAGTGCCAGTGTACATATCACTACCCACCTAATATCACCATCTTGGAAGTGCTTGAAGGAACTGTTTTATTGTAACAATGTTATTTTTATTCATCAATATTATTTATTATTTATGTAGTTGTGCCTCTTCCCCACTAGTAAAGCTTCTTTATATCTATTATTGAAGCATAATTATGTGGATCCTAAGAAAATGGTTTGTAATGATTTGTACGGAATTCACAATATAGATATGTACAGTTTACAGTAAGACTAACGTGAACATTATTGCATTTTTTTATCCTTAAATTTGTCTTTCACCTTTACAGTATAATTGAAGGATGTAGTACCTCCTTTAAATGCTAGATATACTTCAAAATGCAGGATATACTTCAAAATCAGCATGCTTATACTATAAAAGTTTAAAGAATTAATACAAATGTAAGGTAATTATATGTTGGGAGTTGGTCACCAGTGATGCTGAATCTCCTTACTTCTACAAAGCATCCAGCCAGCTACACTGCACAAAAGGTTATCGTGACACTTGCCCTAGCAACACAGCCAGGTTATGATGCTCCTCCAAACTCTTCTTAGAAATGTCGGTCTGCCATGGAGAACCATGGATACTTAAAACATGATGCAATCAGTGGTTGGTTAAAATGGCTTCCACCCCTTTGAGAGAGTTCCAGTTGGAACAGGCATCAGAGGTAGATAGAATATTAGGCAAAATATTTATACTCAAAGCCATTGTAGGCAAGGGACATCTGCAAATATTTGTACAGTAGTGTTAAGTAAATAACACGAGTGGATGAACTAAGAAATTTGAAATTTATGAGTGCAGTAATATTTGACTACAATCCAGTATGGTCTTCCTCACAATGCAAGTCATCACGAGTATACAGTGTGGTGAGCCATAACAGTCAAATAGTTTTTGCATAAATTGTATATCACTTTGTAAGGTTTATGATGATCACAAAATTTTCAGGAATTAGTGAACTCAGATTATGAAAATATCCTGCATATTGATATATTTTCATCTGCAAGGCTTGCAGATGTGGTGCAGCTCTTCAAAAGCAACCAGAGTGGATACAGAATGGTAAGCTTGAAACTAATAAACCTGGAGTTGAACAATCAGGAGATGCACAGGGAAGAAAACAATCTTGAGGCACTTTCTTGTGCCTATAGAAACTTTCATGAATTTAAGGTTGGATAATCACTAAGTATGTATTTGGAGAAATTTCTCCAAGAAACTGCCAAAACAGTACACTTCTTCAATGTCACAGCAGTTATACTTTTTGATATACTACTTCACTGGTCATTCCAATCTAAAGAAGCATCATTAACATTAGAAATCCTTATTCATCTGCAAACTACTCCAGTTAATAGAAATATAACATAAATAATGTGTAGCAAAGTAAGTACAAGAGGGGTTATCCTTAACATATTTGAAGAGCTTAACACTACTCCATCTAGGGACAAAGCAATACCACGAGAGAAGGAGGATATCCCATGTTCTCCCACTAACTGTTCATGCCCCTAACAACCTAATTCCTAATGCTATGTAACGCAAGTCTTTAAAGCAGTACACTTCCTGAATCACAAATATGTAATTATACTGTGGTTTATCCACAATATAATTACAGTGGATTTACCATAAAATGTGATACATATAATCATCATAATAAACTGAGAACATCAGGGTTCCTTAAGCAATATACAGGTATAATTCAAACATGAATAATTAAAAGCCTAATTTACAACCTACAAAAAAAATTGCTCTTTATAGTCACCCTAAACATGAGTTTTTTATAATGACATAATTCTACCATTTTCTATGGATCTGTCACCTGTAGATGGCGTTGAGTATCAGCCCAAAACGTTACACTTAAACTAATTCAAATGTGCTAAAGTTACACGTCCGTAGTCCATCTTCAATGAATGATTCTTTGTTTACGTGTGCTAACTCTTCGTTGTGCGTCTATCTAACAGAGGTATATTGTAAATATTCTGTTACTGGGATGTCCTTACTGGCACAGGTCGGCCCGTAAGTAATTGTTGTGTATTAGTCTCTTTCAGGTAGAAATGTTTATGGTTTAAGATGATGTACATGTGAACATTGTCATTCATAATGGTTTTCTCAGTCATCATTTGCACCGTGTGATATGTAACGTATTCCCCGTAGAATATCAGTAGTAAGGATGTCAGACACTAAATGATAGGATTGTTCAGCTGGACTCCAAAGGGACCAGCTTACCAGTACTGAAAGTGTATTACTAATTCAGGATGGACGGAAGTGAAGGCTCACTGGAAGTCGGAAAATAAACAGGCAAGGAGTACGATTATGAGTTGGGTATATGGTCCTCAGCTGAGAATAAAAATTTCATAATTGGTCAGTTGTCATTTTAAAGAATACTTTTGAGAGAGAATCTGGAACTTCCAGCCTTGTTTACTTCCCAGTGTACGGAGATTTAATCTCATCCACGAACATGCACTAGAACAAACTAATCTTATGCCAGGTAATATACATAGTACCCTTAATGGGATGACCTGATCACGATGTAATGCCTTATTTAGGGTACGGTGTTAGAATGTCTGAATCTTGAAAAAGAAAAATGGAGACAAGTCATATCTACAAAGTTGGTTTTACTTTATTTTGAAAAATCTAGATGTTATCAACATTGGACACACTAAGACAGAGACGGAACAGTGAAAAATGATCAGGACAGGTGGGAAGGTCACTGGGAAAAATTATTGTTGTGTAAGGTGGCAAAACTCTTTGGGAGGGGAGGAATTGGGACGCAACCCTGGGATCACGACTCGCCTTGGGATGTTTATCTCGCAGCGGTCATAATGAACGACCCAGTTTATTTTTTATATTGAAGGCTCCAATCACGGACAAAAGTCCACATCAAATTGAGCTTGCCACACTGTATGTAATATATAAAGACTATTGTATGTGAGGCTGTTGATTCTTGATCCACGCGTATGGAATACGGAATGAAAGTAAAGTAGTTAACCTTTACTTAATCACTAAATTACTTAATCGATTTGGCTGTGAAAAAAAAAAAACAAGCATCATGTTAAGTTTAAGCATCTCATATTCACGCGGCCAGTTGATATCAGCTGTACATATGGGTGTGTTCTCACACATACCTCTCGTGACTAATGAGATGCGGGTTATATTTCTGGAAAGCCATAATGAAACAGTAGCGGAGAAATTACGTATATTTAAACCCGGATATTCTTGAGGTTGTCAGTATATCCTATTTTCTTTCAGTCCTTGTATTTTAGAATATTATTTTCTAAGGTGTGATGTATTGTGTGAGAGGTGAAAAGAATGATATAAACCACGAAAGATTTTGGTTCACTATCGTCCCGTAGGAATAATTGATAGGCCACCCGCAGTTGGGTCCAAACTAGGCGGCTAATTTTATTGTCAGTGAGAAATGTTGTTTGAAAAAATATCATAAGGAAAAGATTAGAATAAGGACACTGAAATATCTAGTCAGGGTCATGCATCTTAAACAGCACTATCTACATAGAAATCTTGGTCTTGTGGCGATTATTTATTTTGTAGATACCTACAAAAGTCATTGTATTTTTTGAACTCGAAGGAGAAACAACCCAGTGTTCTCCGAAACCGATGACATCAAACAAAAGATGTACTAGATGTTGCGCCGTCATTTGTATTCGGTCAGCTTCACCCCTGGCAGCAGTCAGGCGGGAAGGATTTTGCAATATCGTGAAATTAGATTAAGTTATAGGCAGTCGGTCCGCAGTCAACCCAGCTGTTCATCCACCCCTAGAGGTTGGTCGATAATATGGGTACTTGGCTCAGGCTAGGGAATATATGTATAGCGTTAATGAGATGGCCTTGATTAGGGCCTCAGTTGCCCGTGCCGTATCAGCTAACATAAAAAAAAAAAACCCCGCCTAGATATCTGGAGGATTAGTGAAGATTTGCGCAGTGAGCCAGCAAGTCAGTGACTTGACTATTACTCCTGTGGCCCAGGTTACTGTCGTTTATATCCGACTTTCCCACTCCTAGGTTGCTGACATTCAGTACACAAACGTAAAATCTCTTCATGTCACACACAGCACTTTACAGCACGAACACACGGCTCGTTCTTCGTAAATTCAACTCGCTTGCCTTAGCCATAAGGGTCTAGAAGTAGTTTTCAGTAACATTATATATGAGAAGGTAAAATCAATTCTGTACACACATTTGATAGGGGGAGCGAGGTCGTTTAAGTTGGGGTTAGGCAGTCTGTGCATAGCGGGATAGTTTGAGATGCGGGCTACAGCTGGCGAGCCAGTTGGAAGTGAGGGCAGCTGCAGACGAGGGTTAGTGGGGTATATGAGGTGAGGGCTATTGCAGACGAAGGCCAGCGAAATAGTTTAAGGTGAGACCTCTGCAGACGAGGGTCAGTAAGGCTGTGTAACATAAAGGCTACAGCAGAAGAAAGTCAGTAAGGCATTGTGAGGTGAGGGCTACAGCAGGCGAAGGTTAGTGAGGCAGTGTAAGGTGAGGAATACTGCAGGCTAGGGTCAGTAAGGCAATGCAGGGTAAGGGCTACTACAGACAAGGATCATTGAGGTAACTTGAAGTGAAGGGCTACTGCAGACAAGGGTTAGAGAGGCTGGAGATCATTTTAGTGCTATCTAGAGGAGTGTGGCACGCCATCCAACCTCGGGTATATCAGGGAGCAGTGGCCGTCCGCCTCACACATACCTTAAACGAGCTCAGCCATGTTCAGTATGTACCCAGGTAAGCTACCACTAATCTTCATCCCTCAGGTTCATTAATTCCTCAGCTTAGTTACTGATACATGAGTCAAGGGCTGGGGTATGCAGAACCTGTGGTGCCTAAAATGGGCTGTGGCGCAGTAGACCTGCTGTAGTGCAGAAACCTATCTTAAGGGAGATCTGATGTGCAGTATATGGGGCTGGTCACATGTATTACGACGCTTTTGCAGCTTCGAGGTACGCTACAATAAGAAGCAGGGAAAGGATGGACTCCTCTGGAGCTAAAAGTTTATCGAGTAAACTTGTCCCCTTTCGTTAACTTGCGATGATGCAGCCTCGCTGGAGGAGACTCAGTCGCAGTGCTATTTATCTTGCCGTTGAGGAGACTACCCACAAAGCGTCTTTCCGTTATCTGGAGTCGAGTCTAAAAAACCCTACGAGCTCAGATTAAATGCCTGTGTTATTTATCTTTGTTATTTTTTATTATAATCAGTATGGTTACAACTGGGGCTTACTTTTGTCTTCACTACGTGTTATTATTTATTATAATTCAATATGGTGACAACTGGGGCGTACTTTTGTCTTTACCACGTCGGCTGACTAACCATTGTCGAGCAAGAGTGTGAGATGTTTTGCATCGTCGCAGGTGTGAGGGTTGTTGTGATGTGCGTGCTGGTGACAGTCACCATCACCACCGCTGGAGGCTTCGAAGCACACCTTCCACCCCAGCATCTCCAGCACAACGGTGAGTCTTGCCTCATTATCCTATCTCTATATTTCTTCCTCCCATTTATACCATATATATATATATATATATATATATATATATATATATATATATATATATATATATAAAAGTCTTCTGCCAAAATGAGCTCATGTGATTTACACATCTGAATTTAGATCTGAGGTGATATGGAACAAACGAAACAATGGTAAGACCCTTGAATTGCATATTCTTTAAGGGTCAAGTCAAAGATCTTGTCATTATATCCCTGGGGGTCGTGGTCAAGGGTGGAGTCAACGCTCAAGGTTTCCCTTTCATAATCTGTTTTTGTCTTTACTGATACTAAAGCAAAGAAATTATGGTCACATAAGGACCCATACATAGGTAAGGATACGCACAAACATCATTTCAGCAGCGTGTCCATTATCTCGCAGAGGTTGGAAAGAGTGGGTTCCCTTGTCCTTCAGAGGTCGACATCTTACCATGTACTTGTGAGGTCGACTCGAGTGTGAACCTCGACCTCACCTGCGTCAACATCACGACAGAAGATCTCCACAGGGTCTTCGAGGCGGAGTTCCCCTTCAGCAGGTTCAACAAATTTACTCTTCAAAACTCCATAATCCCTGTACTTGAATATGGTGTCTTCGGAAGCGTGACTTTCAGGTAAGTTTTAACATCGTGTCTCTAGAATATATTTTTCGTTAATGTAACAAGTTATGGGTCCCATAATGGTAATAAGGATTTTCATTTTACACCTTTCTTTTTTTGTATGCAGAGCTGGAAACTGAATTTGATTGTACAAAGCTGTTAATTAAGACGAGTCTCCAGAGTTCATATGTTTTCTGATAACGAAGACTATGTTTATATTTCGTGGGAATAATAACATATGATTATGAAAATGATAAGAATTACATTATTATTGTTATTATTATTATTAGAAATATTATCTTTATTATCATTATTACTATTATTTCTGAAAGGTGTGTCCCTTTTATATGATTTCTCCAGATCCATAAATTCAGCTCACTTTGTCTTTGCATTTGTCACAAATTTTTTACAGCAAACACCCGGTACACAGAACGTCTACCAATTCTGAAACGTCATTGTTCCTCCTGTCTGATCACCACTCTTTCATATAACTTACTTTTGTCACCTGTTACTTTTATAGAAAGGAGTTATACAAACATTCCCAACTCACCTACCTTAGGCCATGCAAATATCATTGGTATTCTCCAGAAGAAGTTGTTGAAACAAGCTTGGGAGAATAAATTCCTGACACTTGCCTTCAGTTGTCGCTATTGTCTTTTTAACTTATTTCATCTTCACTTATATTCCCAAGATCAATGTTGCTCGAGTCTAACAACATAACCATTATTGAGGCTTCGACATTAGAGAATTCCTACGGTTTCCTGGAGCACTTCACCATGTACGAGGAACCCGCCGACACTTTTTACACCTGGCCATTAACTGATATCGTGAACTTCAGCAATCTGAAGGATGTTAATATTGTAAGTACCTCAAAAAAAACATTAGAAACCCTTTATTTTCTAATATATATACACAAATTATATATGCAGAGATTGATATTGTTAATTATTATTATTATTATTATTCTTATTATTATTATTATTATTATTTATTAATATTATACTTGATCGCTGTTTCCCGCGTCAGCGAGGAAGCGCCAGGAAACAGACGAAGAAAAACCCATCCCCCCGCA